>JASANE010016734.1:0-12235 GCA_030248225.1 Trileptium ribeirensis | reverse complement strand
TATTTTGTACTTCGTTCAGTTACGTATTGCTTATGAGAGTAAAATGGAACGGCTGGCAACATTTTTGTGAATACTAATTCAACCCAGCGCATAGCAACTCGTTTCAAAAAACATATATTTAACTTGTTACAAAAATTTCTGAAAATAGTAATAAATTTGATTGAATGGAACTGTTTTATATGAGAGCAAAGTGGAACAGCGGACAACGATTTTGTTCCATACTAATTCAACCCAGCGCATAGCAACTCGTTTCAAAAAACATAGATTTAACCTGTTACAAAAATTTCTGAAAATAGTAATAAATTTGATTGAATGGAACTGTTTTATATGACAGCAAAGTGGTACGGCTGACAACATTTTTGTGAATTCAACCCAGCGCATAGAAACTAGCTTCAAAAAACACAGATTTAACCTGTTACAAAAATTTCTGAAAATAGTAATAAATTTGATTGAATGGAACTGTTTTATATGAGAGCAAAGTGGAACAGCGGGCAACGATTTTGTGCCATACTAATTCAACCCAGCGCATAGAAACTCGCTTCAAAAAACATAGGCTTAGTCTGTTACAAATTTGGTTGAATGGAACTGTTTTATATGAGAGCAAAGTGGAGCGGCGGGTAACGTTTTTGTGCCATACTAATTCAACCCAGCGCATAGAAACTCGCTTCAAAAAACATAGACTTAGTCTGTTACAGAAAATTTCTGAAACTAGTAATAAATTTGATTGAATGGAACAAGTTTTATATGAGAACAAACTGGAACGGTGGAATACGTTTTTGTTGTATACTATTTCAACATAGCGCATAGAAACTCGCTTCAAAAATATAGATTAGTCTGTTACAGAAAATTTCTGAAACTAGTAATAAATTTGATTGAATGGAACCATTTTATATGAGAGCAAAGTGGAACGGCTGGCAACATTTTTGTGAATTCAACCCAGCGCATAGCAACTCGTTTCAAAAAACACAGATTTAACCTGTTACAAAAATTTCTGAAAATAGTAATAAATTTGATTGAATGGAACTGTTTTATATGAGAGCAAAGTGGAACAGCGGGCAACGATTTTGTGCCATACTAATTCAACCCAGCGCATAGAAACTCGCTTCAAAAAACATAGACTTGGTCTGTTACAGAAAATTTCTGAAACTAATAATAAATTTGCTTGAATGGAACTGATTTATATGAGAGTAAAATGGAACGGCGGGCAACGTTTTTGTGCAATACTAATTCAACCCAGCGCATAGAAACTCGCTTCAAAAAACATAGGCTTAGTCTGTTACAAATTTGGTTGAATGGAACTGTTTTATATGAGAGCAAAGTGGAACGGCTGGCAACATTTTTGTGAATTCAACCCAGCGCATAGCAACTCGTTTCAAAAAACACAGATTTAACCTGTTACAAATATTTCTGAAAATAGTAATAAATTAGATTGAATGGAACTGTTTTATATGAGAGCAAAGTGGAACGGCGGGCAACGTTTTTGTGCCATACTAATTCAACCCAGCGCATAGAAACTCGCTTCAAAAAACATAGACTTAGTTTGTTACAGAAAATTTCTGAAACTAGAAATAAATAAGCTTGAATAGAACTGATTTATATGAGAGCAAAGTGAAACGGCGGTCAACGTTTTTGTGCCATACTAATTCAACCCAGCGCATAGAAACTCGCTTCAAAAAACATAGACTTAGTTTTTTACACAAAATTTCTGAAACTAGTAATAAATCAACTTGAATGGAACTGATTTATATGAGAGCAAAGTGGAACGGCGGGCAACGTTTTTGTGCCATACTAATTCAACCCAGCGCATAGAAACTCGCTTCAAAAAACATAGATTTAGTCTGTTACAGAAAATTTCTGAAACTAGTAATAAATTTGCTTAAATGGAACTGATTTATATGAGAGTAAAGTGGAACGGCGGGAAACGTCTTTGTGCCATACTAATTCAATCCAGCGCATAGAAAATCACTTCAAAAAACATAGATTTAGTCTGTTACAGAAAATTTCTGAAACTAGTAATAAATTTGATTGAATTGAACTGTTTTATATGAGAGTAAAGTGGAACGGCGGGAAACGTCTTTGTGCCATACTAATTTAACCCAACGGATAGAAACTCGCTTCAAAAAACATAGATTTAGTCTGTTACATAAAATTTCTGAAACTAGTAATAAATTTGATTGAATGGAACCATTTTATATGAGAGCAAAGTGGAACGGCTGGCAACATTTTTGTGAATTCAACCCAGCGCATAGCAACTCGTTTCAAAAAACACAGATTTAACCTGTTACAAAAATTTCTGAAAATAGTAATAAATTAGATTGAATGGAACTGTTTTATATGAGAGCAAAGTGGAACAGCGGGCAACGATTTTGTGCCATACTAATTCAACCCAGCGCATAGAAACTCGCTTCAAAAAACATAGACTTGGTCTGTTACAGAAAATTTCTGAAACTAATAATAAATTTGCTTGAATGGAACTGATTTATATGAGAGTAAAATGGAGCGGCGGGTAACGTTTTTGTGCCATACTAATTCAACCCAGCGCATAGAAACTCGCTTCAAAAAACATAGACTTAGTCTGTTACAGAAAATTTCTGAAACTAGTAATAAATTTGATTGAATGGAACTGTTTTATATGAGAGCAAAGTGGTACGGCTGACAACATTTTTGTGAATTCAACCCAGCGCATAGAAACTCGCTTCAAAAAACATAGATTTAGTCTGTTACAAAAAATTTCTGAAACTAGTAATAAATTTGATTGAATTGAACTGTTTTATATGAGAGTAAAGTGCAACGGCGGGCAACGTCTTTGTGCCATACTAATTTAACCCAACGGATAGAAACTCGCTTCAAAAAACATAGATTTAGTCTGTTACAGAAAATTTCTGAAACTAGTAATAAATTTAATTGAATGGAACAAGTTTTATATGAGAACAAACTGGAACGGTGGAATACATTTTGGTTGTATACTATTTCAACATAGCGCATAGCAACTCGTTTCAAAAAACAGTTTAACCTGTTACAAAAATTTCTGAAAATAGTAATAAATTTGATTGAATGGAACTGTTTTATATATATGAGAGCGAAGTAGAACAGAGGGCAAACTTTTTGTACTCTACTATTTCAACCGAGCGCATATAAACTCGCTTCAAAAACACTGAAAATCCTAACCACAGCTAATGTGCAATTAGGTGCGACACTACAAAACTTCACCTGACTACACACACTCGTTGAGGGAGCCGCCTTAACAGGCTGAGCAGACGGTTGCAAGTTGAATTTTTTTGCATTTGCATTCTGGAGGAACTAAGCAAACCAGAAACCGGCGAGACCACACTCTGCCATTTATTGCCCCTTTATCCAATGCATATTAGGCATATTGACAGCAAAAAAGTCAACTTATTTAATAGGAAAACTTATTATTTGAAAACTACAAACATATTGGTAAGAATTGTTCAACAATAATCGTTAAATATTGAAAAACATATAGTATATGATTGTTCCATGAGGAAACAACGGAGTAAATTACTTTCCGAAAATCATAAGTTATTCTTTTCAAGAATGTGTACGGCGCGCTGGTAATAGAACAAAGTCATAAGCATCGAATACAGACGCAGCCTCTGATCGGATTTTCTTCAGCACGCAAACTGCGCATCAGTTTGTTACTATGCTGAGACCGAAACGTGAGTATGTCTTTGGTCATCTAAATACTTGTTTATCAATGAAAATTTTACAATATTCTGTAGTTTTATTCTGCGTTATCTCTGATTATAAAAGAATCTCATACACAGCAGAAAGCTACGCTATCCGTTGATACAGCTTAACTCAACATGCTTAAAAATTATAGAAAGTATTGTTAACGACCATCTCAGAAACTAAAATATGTGGTGTCACAACGATTATTAATGTTCTGTCTAAGCCCAATTGGTGTTTATGAACATTACGATTTTATCGGCTAAACAATTCAAATCATAAACAATAATTTGTTCAAGAACAAACAGTAACCAGTTACTCGTCTGGTATGTAGAGCGTTCATTGTTGAACATTAAACGAAGCCGACTGATTTATCGTAGAGATATAGGTGGCAACAGCGAACAATAAAACAATTCACACAAATTTTGGCCGGAGAAATGTTTCACCATATTTTTGGTAGCAACATTTTCAACATTGATAAAATGAACAGTGCGTATCTACCAACTACGCTATACAATGTACGATGAATACATAAGCACCATAAAGTCTATAATCTCTGAGTCTAAATTTCTGATGATGCGCGAGTAAACTTAAAATGACCTCCCTACCATTCTATTTTTAAAATTGCCATATTTTTTGTTATAGAACGCTTCTTTGTGATTGCATAATGTAGTAAATGTCATTTAAAAATAGTAGTAAAGTTATATGAAATGGGTAATTTTTGGTTCGCAAATTCGTCAATGAAATCCACAAATTGTTGAAAACATAATTTTGTTAGTTTTAAAGTCGTGTGTTTTGTTCGTGAACAGTGTTACACGGAGGCATCGGTCGACACATGGGGTGCAATAACTCATGGGGAAAACTATTTTAAACATGTTGTTCAACATTTGAAGTCAAGAATTCTCACACTTGTTCGTGAACGCAAACGTATAAAAAAATAACTTGTTCGCGAACGCAAACGTATTTCCTTAAGCAAATGTTGTTCGCAAATACAAACGTATATTTTTAAGCAAATGTTGTTCGCGAACACAAACGTAGTTCTTAAATAAATTTACTTTTGTACAGATTATTATGTCATAGAGAAATAAGCAAGCGACATCACTATGATGAAAATCAGCCAGCATTAAATGTTCGCAAACATTTGCTTTTTAAATTAAAGTTGCGTTGAGATAATGACTTATTAATCGTGCTCGTTTTGAACATACAGTTTATTAGCGAACATTTTATGAGTGAAATTGTCCGTGAACAAGTTCATATCGTATTCGACTATGATTCTAGGTTAATAATTTAATGATTGTACAAATTTGTTGAAAATTTATAATATAAAAGTTGTTTGTTCGCGGATACTTGAGCATTTACAGAAGATTTAACTCGTTTTGTGAACAAAAATTTGTTTCAATTTTATTTGAGAAGGCAATGTTCGCGAATGCTGAAAACTAAACATTTTAACCATGTTCGTGTTGACGAACAAAAGGAAATCTTGAATTAGTCAAAATTCTAATTAGCAGTGGACCTCTTTCTAATAATAAGAAATCCCCGAAATTTTGTTCCCAGACAGTTAGTAACTTCTGGCAGTTGGATTCCACTTTGTTCAATTTTGGTTAACGCAAAACCGTGTCAAATTCCTTGTTTGTTCCGTAACAATGGTTTTCGATTCCTCATCAGCTTTGACAAAATAAGATGGCCAACGGGGTCATTTTAAGTTTAGTCGTGCATGAGGTTATATAAATTACATCAAAAACTATGAGATTTCGATATCTTACTCTCTAGCCTAGCGTTGTTAGTACAGTACAGGTTATGCAGTATAAAAGTATATACATCCTCAAGATTGGGATCAAATACCAATCACGAGTTGTAAGATTCATCAGCTGTATGCACAACATTGCGATACCACATTGTGGCTACTCTCCGCTTATTATTTAGCTAATGAATTCTTTCTCTGGCTGTTATGTCCATAGGTGTGTCATATGACCTTGTAAAATTAGAACCAAATCTACTGTTTTGCTATGATGTTATGACGATAACCCCGAGATTCGTTCTAAAATGGACGTTGTTCAATTAACGTTCGTGAAACACAAGACTACAGACAAATATTTGTCAGCATATGAAAAACTTTAAACGCATCAAATGTTAAAGTGAAGACATGTGCTAACCATTTCTTGTGCTATGCTTTCTTGTTGCATTAGTGTTATCCATTAGTGTCGTAATCACTTAATAGCATGATCTATCTTGTTGCAGAAAAAATACATGCGGCAATGTCGGTAAAGAAAATAATATATTTTAGCGCATTTTTGACTTGCAAATTTTTCTTCTAAAATAAAAGATAGGTTTGTCCAGTGAAAGGTTACATGGCAAAAGTTGTAACTGTAAAGCTGTCATAGCAGCTATATAAATTGCCAAATAATAATAAATTAGTTTCAATGATTAACTGTTGGAATTACTTTCTGGATCAACACACCGATGATAACTGGAGCGTTTTGTGAGTATCGACGAAAAACATTCACAACGGTAAGAGTTGAACATTACGACGTATTCGCAGTTTGTTGTACAAGACATGTCATGTAGTAATAGTATAAAAATACACAAAATACGGTTTTTGTTGCTTGTATCACGTATAGTAATAAGCAATTGGAGTTTCGTTCATTCACAATGCTGAATACTAATTCCCTACTAAGCACCCAACTGAAATTCTAAAACAAAATATATTTGAATGGTTTTAGGAAATACTATATTTTCGATTTAACTCATTTTAGCTTATTTGGTAAAATATATGTCACCATTATGATGACTAGATGCTTCGCGCAGGACTGTTGGGCCTTCAATGCTTTCTAAAGTGCCTCGTGGTCTGAAAATTCGTATGATACAAAGTTTAGATTGAGATAGGATGGGCTATGGTGTCAAGAGATAAAATTTGTTCACTTTTGACGATAAATCACCGATCGTTTGTGTGCTTAAAAGTGCCAATTGGTACCTGCTGCACTGAAGTTGCTTCATTTACCAATCAGTGCACGAAATTAATATTTGCAAGATACCGGGAACGTTGACATTATTTGAATGTAATATATATTGCCTGTAAAGATTCATTAATCACCGTCGCGTTTAGCATAGGTAACAGCTACTATTAATTATCTCTATGCTGCTGCGCCAATTTTGAGTTAACTAAACAACAGCTGTAGCAATGCTTATGATTTTCCAGTAGTTGATCAAACTAAGAAGACGCATGAGCTAGGATAAAAACGGTAATCCAAATTGTCATTCCAACATTGTAGTAATTTTGTAATGTTTTTGCTGGCTGTAGCCGCAAATATCGGGTAGCTAGCTTTGTGTTTATTATTGCCATATTGCTGTTAATTACTTTCTGCCCACTGTAAATTACTAAGCCTAGGGTAGCGTTTCGTACATCTTTGGAAAACCCGAACCACAATTTAAATGATTCGCAATGTAAAGCATAACATGGTTATTAAAACATGGCGGAGTGGTCTAGCGCACTGCCACGTGCTACCGATCTAGATGGTATGTTTTAAGCACCTGACTTTTCATAGTTGGAGCACTTTTTTGTTCCCTAACATATCAAATAATTATAGGATTAACATGACACCAAAAAGGTGATTGCAGACCTTGATTAATGTGAACTGATAGACGATGAACTTGTATCACAAAGTCGAGATCTGGTAGTTTCCCAAATATTAACGAGCATAACCATAGGAACATAGATCATATCATAACATATTGCACGCTGAACATATGACCCCGAAATTGTGGAAACCCAACGTTCTAACACTATATTCATACTGCATGCTATACTTCGACGCATACAACAAATTAAGTCAACTTTATTTATTTTGAAGTTTCAAACGTTAACCTAAGCTGTTTGGCATCTAAGATAGTATAATATTGAATGTTTCCAAATTTTTAGACCTTTCAAAATTTGTTTCAAATGGCGGTTTTAACATTACCGCTCAATATTTGAAAGTAAGTTACAATAGCTGGAAAACTATAGGAATGCTACGTCGGGTTTTGTACGGTTTAAATTTATGACATAAAACGTCATATTTTTTAAATTTAAAAACTAAAACAACTAAATTTGAGTTTATTTTAGTCTTGAAAAAGATTGTTCAATCATTAGTAGACCATCGGTATATATGCATATAAAGCATAGATGATCTAATTTAAAACTTAAGGAGGTGACAAAATTTGCCCCACAAAAATTAAAGTACTGGACCTAGATTGCTCCCACCAAATTACTGGAGTGCTGCAATTTAATAGCTCCCACAAATTACTGGAGTGCTGCAATTTAATAACTCCCACAAATTTTCAAATTACTGTGTATTACGGCCAGCGCATTAAAATGCACAAAAATTACTCTGTGCATCAAATTTAGGAGCATCACAAATTTTCAAACTTGTGGGTTATTTGTAGTACCAACAAAATTTACGGTGATTTTTTCTTACCACTTCAATTTAAAGCGGACGATCCACAAACTATTTAATCACAGAATCTCAATCGCACCGCTACTGTAACAGTTAACCGTATTCGAAAATCAGCTTCGTAATTAATCGCGGTGCGATAAATTAAAGGCATAAATATCTAAACATAAATGTATTTGAGATTGACATGACCAAATTAACTTACAGTATACTGTGCGTTTCAAAAAATGACATCCGCGGATAACTCATTTTGCGTTTATCGAATTTCGACTATGATATTTGTATGCACGAGCTTATGTGTATGCCGTACTTTAAATATCTAGTTCCGCATGTCAACAGTAGGATATCTCATCTTCTTAAATTCTTGAAATTTCGATAGGTTTTATTTAAAAATCTAAATCTCTGATTTATTTTAAATCTGCCAACTTTTCGAGCTATTTTCCAAACCAATTTCATTGCAGTTAATTCTAGTTTTCTTATGCTATGCGCTTACGTAGATCAAAGTTTCACAACCAATTTTGCTTAATGTAGCATGCAAACTTTCCAAGAAAGGGCGTGCAATTATTTAATAGTTACAGTTAGCTCCTCTATAAACCCAACAGTGGCAAAATATGGTTATTCTGCTACTCAAAACATTCTGCATTATCACACAAGTCTTAATAATAGTTAATATAGTTACTAAATGAATAAATATAGATTGGGCTTATGGTGTAAAGTAAAGAAACAAACAACGAGACTGGTAACTGATAGATCGTACAAATGAATATTTGTTACAAACTGCATAAAATCTATAATATATTATTTAAGCAATATTTATATTTAATACATGATAGGATGATTATAAATATTCGGCAATGTCGTGTGTTGTTCCACGGTGTTTACATCCCGTACCTCCATAATTTAGACCTTAAGGATAAATATTGTATTGCTGTCTAAAACATAAACGTCATACCGAAAAATAATCAAAAAATTGTGTGGCTTTCTCAGCTACCGGGCGATTCGCGAAAGAATTATTTGTGTATTAAACTCATGTCCATGTGTATTAACCATTAGAATAAATGTAGAAGTTAATAAAATTATTTATTAATATAAAACTATTTTTAGAGGTACAATTTCCTTCATCTTAGCGCCAGCCCTAAAGCGCACGAAATTTGAAATAGTCACATTTTTATTTTGGTATGAACAATTTGATTAAAGTTATGCAAGATGGGCCTCAGGGCAAAAGATACTATTTAAAACGCAACGAAACGCGTTTGCACGAAACTCTGATAATATAAACACGCAATCAACGAAGGCATTTTATTTCGTTTAGAACGTAGAAAAAAGTCAGAGCTGGTTCCTAAGCGATTGCAGTGTCCATGTTTGTTTGGGTACGCTGCGGGATATGATCATCAAAATTAGATAACATCAACATGTTTCGAGTTATCCCTGCAACAAACGAAATAAAGTGATCAAACTAATATTTTACTCTAAAATTAATAAAAAACGAAAAACTTAAGTAAATAAATTGAAGTTTTATTGCAATGAAATTTAGGTAATTTGTACAGAGTCAGTTTAGTAGAGTGGGACATACAAGACTTATCCGAATATCTAATTATTTTTTTCATGTATTATATAGGGATAATACTAAAACATAATTAAATTCTATCAAAGGTCCGACAATGTTGCACAAGTTGTAATGTATAGAAAAACTTAATTTGTTTTCAAGTGTGTTTCGTTTAAACCATTTGTGGTTATAAATATTGTAAACACTTGGAATATTTTATTCTAATATATTATGCGTAGTAAACATATGCTAATCCTTCAAAGCTAAATAGTATCATTGGCTGTTTGTGGAAATAGACATGATGGAAGTTTTAAATACCATAGAATCATATAATCAGCTATACCAGATATGTTTCAACTTTTTGCTGGTCTAAATTTTACTAATTTTGATGTCAGCTTTGTGTAATGATGAGTTTATTATTAAACTTTTGCAGAACAGGTGCTGACTGTTGACCAACAGTTCGCCGAAAGGTTAAGCTTACTGCGGAGGCCTTAACACCTGAAGTAATGCCAGATAAACTTCCTGTTAATAATAATGGAATCGTCTTCTCATGTTATGTGTGAGCCCAATAAATAGCTTTGAGACGCTTCTTACTTGGTTTATACGTGAATAAACTGAAAGTGACCCCGCCAACCATCCTATTTTATATTTTTGGATAAAGATTTTTACTAGTCATACTATGGATATGTGAAATTTTGCCTGTGTGTCGTGTTCTAGAACTTATGAAGCAGATTTTCTAAATATGCCTATAATGTGTGTGTTGCAAAATTTTTAAAAGCTGCTACGGAAATCATATTGATTTCAAAGAAAGATCCTCAATTTAAGTAGTACCTTGTTCTTTTTTCAAAAGGGATATAATTCACATAGCAGTTGCTCACAATTGAAGCCACATTGAGCAGCTGTGACCGCTATGACTATTCCGTACACACAATCAGACACTGTTTTATGAGCTTTTAACTCAAAATACGTGTTCACAAACGCGTTACTATGCACTACATTATTTTTACGCAAATTTTTTGTTCGACGGAAATTTCTTCCTGAATTATCTGCGTTTATTACATTTCATAGTAGGCTAAATTCATAGTAGTAAAAGAAAGTCCAAAATTGCAACGTCTATGTTAAATTTTAGCAAGTTTTACCGTTATGCTTTAGACTTAAATGACTAAATTTTCACCACCGAG
The DNA here is from genome assembly GCA_030248225.1 of Trileptium ribeirensis. Lineage (NCBI taxonomy): Eukaryota > Metazoa > Nematoda > Enoplea > Enoplida > Thoracostomopsidae > Trileptium > Trileptium ribeirensis. The sequence goes on along the minus strand of JASANE010016734.1, from coordinate 1,394 downwards.
TTATCACCACAAATTATTTTCAAGAAAAATAGCTCTCAACAATGTATTGATGAGCTTATCAGAAAAGCGTATTAAAAACTTCAAACTATCTTAATAAATCATTGTGCTTCTCTGAACTGAAAGTATTTTACCAGCGTCATTTAAGTGTGTTTGTAAGCCAGGGTTTGGTGCAGTTTTATCGGATTTTGTCAGATTGAATCAGCTCAGATGACAAGCAAAAACGAAAAATCAAAAACCGAATAACGGCATGTACCTACATTATTTTACGTTGAGATCAACTATTCTTAGAATTTTTATTTAAAAAACGCTCTACGAAACCAGATATGGGTTATCCAAATTTTTGACAAGGAACACTCTTAACTCCACAACACTCTCCATCCTCTGCTCACTCTCAAAATTCAAAGATTTAGAAAAATACGGGTGAGTATTGGAAATTTTCGGGAACTAATAATTTTACCAAATTTTGTAAAAAAATTTTCCCAATTTTACCCTCTTTTTACTAACATTTCGTCAATTTTTGCTAAATTTATTCATTGCTTTGCCAAATTTTTGTTAATTTTTGTCAGTTCTCTGTCAAATTATTTCGTTCGCATTGTGGATGGCGGAAGGGGAGTAGATTTTGCTTTACTGAAAGAGGTGCAACCTATAGGGGTAACCTCTCCCTACTTTTCCTATCAATATCTATGTTTTAGCCCCATTCGGAGCTGATGTAATAAAAAAATTAAAGATAATACAAAAATGTGCTCGGAACGCTACTCAGCAAATTAAAATAAACTTGTTAACGATAAGTTTAAAATGGCCTTGACTCATGTTTCTGCTACTTAATACCATTTGTGTCGCACATACCCTGGCGACGAACAAGAAAATCTATCTTCATTCACATCCACGCTTGATGACAGCTTTCGAATAAGCTATCACGAGACATATGTATCATTTTAATTAGCATATCACATCGTGTATAGCAACATGAAGAGAGCTAATTTGAAAACTAGGTTCAACTCGTACCTTAAAACTTCCTCCTTGAAGCTCAGCTTGGCAGAGCGAAGCAGAGCCGATCCTAGCCTAAATACGGTCGATTTTCACCAAGGAATAAATTATTATATGGTATAAATCTAGTGTCAAGATATGTGCCCAAGAGAAGAAAGGATTGGAACCGGCGATAAATAAGGCATTTTGAATTATCGTATCCACTGTGTGTATTGCTGCTTTTATGAATTAGTTAATATGCTAAGAGATTCAGAATACTTGGTTATAATTTCAAAAATGATGCGGCAAAGTTAACAGACAAGAACACATCTGCTGGTTAATTGACGAATTTCAAAATGATGCGGCAAACTTAAGACACAAGAGCACATCTGCTAGTTGACGAATTTCAAAATGATGCGGCAAAGTTA
>JASANE010016733.1:0-70271 GCA_030248225.1 Trileptium ribeirensis | reverse complement strand
GGCGTCATGCACGCAGTTCGGCATGGCGTCAACGAGCATCCGATGAGACTATACCTGGAGGCTCCACAAACCCGTTCTTGGTGTGAATGGCGGAGAGTGTACCGAAGGGAAGAGGGCCTACGAGCGGGATACTTTCCTGAGCCGCTTCAAACATGCCAGTCTGGGATGCGTATATCGTTTGTGTGTGCTTATGCTTGGTCGAAGGTGCTCAAAGCTTTTTGTATTATATTGTTATTTGTAAATGAGTAAAACCGACGACTCATCGCGTTGGACAAGTATATTTGATCGCACCTGCACTGTTCTGTGTGATACGCTAGAAGATTGTGTATGACGAAATGTCATAAATATGTATCTATGTTGGCAAATTGCACTAATCTTTTAAGAAGCAGTGGATTCAACGGAGTGTATAATTGTACATATGCAACGGTTTTAACATTTTTGACTGAGTTCGGTTTAACACATAGACGCCTTTTTGCAGTAAACCATTTGTTTTATAATCATCTGAGTTTTCGAAGTTCACTTCAGAGGCTATATAATATATATATTTGTGAAATGAAAGAGCTGTATGTAGAGAGCAACCTGTACATTAACCCGGACCCCGTGTCGCAGTGTGAACTTCCCCCAGTGTGGAATTTCCCCCTGAAAATCTTGCACTAGTTTTAATTTTCCCCCGGAAAATCGTTAGCACTAGTTTGAATTTTCCCCCCGGAAAATCTGCACTAGTTTGAATTTTCCCCCGGAAAATCTGCACTAGTTTGAATTTTCCCCCACGTTGCTGTATAATATATATTTCCATTATTTGTTTCAGAAACTTAAGGATGTCGGATTACGATATTTTTAACTACCTAACTAAAAAGCAGTACCCCCACTCGTGGGCTGGTCTCGATAATGCTTCGGCTAAGGCCAGGAAACGAAAGCTGCGGTCGAGGGCTCGTCGCTTTAAGATAGAGGTAAGTTGGAAAGAATAGGTTGAATATTAACTTAATTAAAACTTTTTTTTTGTCGTGTTCGACTCCAAAACACTAAAACGAAAGCGGTTTGATCTAATGCTTATTTAATGGGCCTCCGGTCAAGGTTCTCGAAACGCGCTTCAGAGACTGCAGTCAACGCAGGTGAGCCGCCGACGTGTTTTGTCTTCCAATCCGGTCACTTCAGGCTCTCAAACAGATGCCGGCAGCTCAGCTCGGGATCCAGATTCGACAAAAGCCGTATGATCGCTCAACGCGATGTGCCCATTGGCCGAACCAGAAAAGGGAGAAAAAATCGGCGCCGGATGGCAAATGTTTCTCCCGCGCTGATAAACTTCGGTGCTCACCGGATCAGGGGAGGCTTACCTTTAAAACCGGGGGAGCGTGGTTGCAGTACATGTCTTAATTAGCATTAGCGACAAAATTAACTAACTATTTTGAGGAAAATACCGCTAAGCACATCGGTGAGATGAGGGGGGATGAGATCTTTTTGACCGAGGGTGAAGTTTTGGGGGGAGCTGCTCTGTTGGAAACAAATATTTATATCTACACGGCTGAGCAGTCAGAAACGGAACGACCGGAGCCCCCCTGCAGTTCTGCCTTCGGAAAAAAGTCAAAGAAGCCCTTTGGGATCCACATCAAGCATACAGGACAGATCCACGATGACATTGTGGGAAGTCGGTGAAGCGAGTTTAAGCAAACTTTTTTGACCGGGGTGGTTCGAATCGCGTGTTGCCGGATATTAGTCGAGTCAGCATGCAGTTGAATTAGATGTTTTTAGTCTTGTACTTTTACTGTTTAGTGTACCTTGACCTGTTTTGTATTTTTGGGTTTTTTAAATATTTCAGTGCGTCATATTTTTTTAAGCTTTGGTATTTGGGCGCCACAGGGGGAGGGGGTCCTTTTTTTTTAGAAAATAGTGCAGATTTTCCGGCGGGAAAATTCACACTGTGACACCGGTACCGGGTGTAACAGGATATTTTTACTCCCCGGATATTCATACTCTCCAGTAAAAATATCCTAGGATATTTTTTCTGCCCCCAGGATATTTTTACTCCCCTTCTGATATTTAGATTAGCATGTTTCGATTTGATGTTATGTTGATGGCATATGGCATGTATTTCATTTCAGTTCCCAATCATAAAGCAGCAGCGATACGCTCAAAATTGCATTGATTAACGCAACCCATAGTCATAAAAATTGTTTATAAAACTTACATATACTCACAGAGCAAAAATCAAAAGCATAAAACATAACACTGTATACTAAAAACACGAATAAATGTTATTGCAATATGGTATGAAATGAATATTCAATAATGCTAATATGGCGTTTTTCGACTACACGACGATGTCTTGAATTTTGATTACACATATATAATACACATAACGTCAACAATAGATATAGGTACGTGTGATACGGATACATGATACATAAATTTAAAGCTAAACTTTCAGAACAGCAACAGATTAAGCCGCAACTTCGTAAACAACGTCAAAATGATCACCACCAGTATTTTTCTAATATATATAGTGAGTATTCCGCGTTGGAACCACTGCCAAGAACGTTGGGAGTGTAGCTGGACCACATCCATCTGAGTATTACTGTTCGTTCATCGTTCCAAATAGGTGTGTATGAGTAAATCGTAGTGTTGAGCAATGCTGCAGTGACCAGAAACTCCGTATCCGTGGCCCATTTTTGTATTAGTTGATTGCTTTTCTTGGGGGGAGAAATAGGGGGTAGAAGGTAATTGAGGGGGGGGAAAGGGGGGGGGAAGATGGGGGGGAGAAGGAAGAGAGTGAAAAAGAAAAGGAGAGAAGATAGAGGAAGGGAGAAGGAGGGGGGAAGGTACGCGCTGAGGAAAAAAACGCGCAAGAAACGAGAAAAGGGAGCACAAGGAAAGGAGCAAAGCGAAAGGCCCGCCCAAAAAAATGGGCGGAGGCGACTCCACTTGTGAATAAAACAGCAATTTCTGTAGCTGGCGCTATATTCAGCGCTATGTGCCGTCACGGTTGCTTTGCAGTTCAAATTAACGATCAAGGCAGCGAATTTTGTAATAGCGTTGCAGCGGAGTTATTTCGTCTCACAGGTACAAAGCAGCGAGTTACCAGTAGCTACCACCCCCAGGCTAACGGACTTGTGGAAAGGCAGAATCGGACCATCAAATCGGCAATGCTAAAAGTACTGGATAAGCGTACTGAGCATTGGCCTGATATATTAGAGCCGATTTTGTTTGCTCTGCGGACAACTAAACATTTCTCTACGGGGTACTCTCCATTTTTTCTGCTGTACAATCGCGAGCCAAAATTGCCAATTGATGTTACAGATACAGATGATAGTATGGTCACGGCTGAACAATACACAAATAGCCCACTAGCTGAAGAGGAAATGGAATTTGAAGCGTCATTTTCAGCTCGAGCGAAGCAATTTATAGATCTCAAAGCTGCTGTTTTCAAGAATGCGTCCAAAAATATTGAAATAGCACAATTTCGTCAAAAAAAGGCTTACGATAAACGTCACACTGCAAGTAATCAGCATAACATAGCGCCTGGTAGTCTGGTATTGGTGAAGAATTTGCGACGCAATGACCGGAAAGGAGGTTGGAAAAATGAGCCGTGGCTCGGACCCTATAAACTTTCATCTATATCTGGCAACTCCTTGTGCACTTTGCAAAACGAAACGACTGGGAAGACTTTGGGACGAAAGTGCCATATTGCAAACATCAAGCCGTATTATTTGCCCTGTGACACTCACAAGCACAGTGAGGTGAACGAAGTACAAGTTGTGGATTCTGTATCTGGACCACAACAGATATTTTTTCCACCGGATAAAGCTTGGCAAAATAAAACAGCTGAGCTGTTAGGAATTACCGTTCGTAATTATAATAGTTACTCTCAACAGTCAGTTCCACTGACTTACCCAACAAAGCTTCAAAAAATTATGGGTGATGGCAATTGCTATTTTGGTGCGATATCGCATTGCATCACAGGCTCAGAAGACAGTCACGAAGCAGTTCGAGCAGCATCAGTTAACTTAATGGAGCAGCCACATGTCGTTGGCAAACTGGTCAACTTGACAGCGACAAACAACTACACAAAAGAAAGCAGCATGTCAGATCTAGGAGTATGGGCCACGGATACGGAGTTTCTGGTCACTGCAGCATTGCTCAACACTACGATTTACTCATACACACCCATTTGGAACGAAGAACGAACAGTAATACTCAGATGGATGTGGTCCAGCTACACTCCCAACGTTCTTGGCAGTGGTTCCAACGCGGAATCTCACTATATATTTGAAAAATACTGGTGGTGATCATTTTGACGTTGTTTACGAAGTTGCGGCCTAATCTGTTGCTGTTCTGAAGTTTAGCTTTAAATTTATGTATCATGTATCCGTATCACACGTACCTATATCTATTGTTGACGTTATGTGTATTATATATGTGTAATCGAAATTCAAGACATCGTCGTGTAGTCGAAAAACGCCATATTAGCATTATTGAATATTCATTTCATACCATATTGCAATAACATTTATTCGTGTTTTAGTATACAGTGTTATGTTTATGCTTTTGATTTTTGCTCTGTAAGTATATGTAAGTTTTATAAAACAATTTTATGACTATGGGTTGCGTTAATCAATGCAATTTTGAGCGTATCGCTGCTGCTTTATGATTGGGAACTGAAATGAAATACATGCCATATGCCATCAACATAACATCAAATCGAAACGTGTAATCTAAATATAGAAGGGGAGTAAAAATATCCTGGGGGGAGTAAAAATATCCTAGGATATTTTTACTGGGGAGTATAAATATCCGGGGAGTAAAAATATCCTGTTACACCGGTACCGGTGTCACAGTGTGAATTTTCCCGCCGGAAAATCTGCACTATTTTGAATTTTCCCCCCGGAAACCCACCTTCTGTAGCACCAAATACCAAAGCTTAAAAATATGACACTGGAATATTTAAAAAAAGCAAAAATAAGAAACAGGTAAAAGTACAGTGAACAGTAAAAATACAGGACTAAAACGTTCTAACTCAACTAATATCGACTCGACTAATATGGGGCAACACGAGATTCGAACACATCCAGTCCCAAGGGCTTCCTTAAACTCGCTTCACCGACTTCACAATGTCATAGTGGACCTGTCCTGTATGCTTGATGTAGATCCCAAAGGGCTTTTTTGACTCTTTTCCGAAGGCAGAACTCCGGAAAATCTGCCATCGTTCCGTTTCTGACTGCTCAGCCGTGTAGATATAAATATTTGTTTCCAACAGAGCAGCTGTTGCCAAAACTTCAGCCTCGGTAGCCCAGACGCCATAGTCCCTCATCTCACCGATGTGCTTAGCGGTATTTTCCTCAAAATAGTTAGTAATTTTGTCGCTAATGCTAGTAGACATGTACTGCACCACACTGTCCCGGATTTCGCCGTGAGCCTCCTGTGATCCGGTGACACTAAAGCTTATAGCGCGGAAGAAGCAGTTGCCATCCGGCGCAATAACCTCTACCTTTTCTGGTTCGGACAATGGCGCATCGCGTTGACGATAGTACGGCTTTTGTCGAATCTGGATCCCGAGCTGAGCTGCGGCATCTGTTTGCCAACCTGAAGTGACCGGATTGAAGACAAAACACGTCGGCGGCTTGTCTGCGTTGACTGCAGTCGCTGAAGCGCGCTTGACAAATCTTTTTAGAAGGCCCGTTGAATAAGCATTAGATAGAACCGCTTTCGTTTTAGTGTTTTGGAGTCGAACACGATTCTTGGGAAGTTTATTTTAAGTTGGTGTCCAACCATTATTTTCAAGATACCTCTATCTTAAAGCGACGAGCCCTCGACCGCAGCTTTCGTTTCCTGGCCTTAGCCGAAGCATTATCGAGACCAGCCCACGAGTGGGGGTACTGCTTTTTAGTTAGGTAGTTAAAAATATCGTAATCCGACATCCTTAAGTTTCTGAAACAAATAATGGAAATATATATTATACAGCAACGTGGGGGAAAATTCAAACTAGTGCAGATTTTCCGGGGGGAAAATTCAAACTAGTGCAGATTTTCCGGGGGGAAAATTCAAACTAGTGCAGATTTTCCGGGGGGAAAATTCAAACTAGTGCAGATTTTCCGGGGGGAAAATCCACACTGGGGGAAAATTCACACTGTGACACCGGGTCCGGGTTAATGTGTGTACAGGTTGCTCTCTACATACAGCTCTTTCATTTCACAAATATATATATTATATAGCCTCTGAAGTGAACTTCGAAAACTCAGATGATTATAAAACAAATGGTTTACTGCAAAAAGGCGTCTATGTGTTAAACAAACTCAGTCAAAAATGTTAAAACCGTTGCATATGTACAATTATACACTCCGTTGAATCCACTGCTTCTTAAAAGATTAGTGCAATTTGCCAACATAGATACATATTTATGACATTTCGTCATACACAATTTTTTAGCATATCACACAGAACAGTGCAGGTGCGATAAAATATACTTGTCCAACGCGATGAGTCGTCGGTTTTACTCATTTACAAATAACAATATAATACAAAAAGCTTTGAGCACCTTCGACCAAGCATAAGCACACACAAACAATATCGCATCCCAGACTGGCATGTTTGAAGCGGCTAGGAAAGTATCCCACCGTAGGCCCTCTTCCCTTCGGTACACTCTCCGCCATTCACACCAAGAACGGGTTTGTGGAGCCTCCAGGTATAGTCTCATCGGATGCTCGTTGACGCCATGCCGAACTGCGTGCATGACGCCCGTTCTTGCAGGAACTCCACCGAGGTATCTAAGCTGTATCAGAACATGGGGCGACAGCGTAGAAAGTTCAAACTCATAGGTGGCAGAAAACCAGGTTGAACAGACTTACAACATTAATCGTTTCATCAGTTCAAAATACCAAATATTGTCACACGAGTGATTTAGATCAAAAGCTCCTTTAGAAGTATATATATAAATCTCTCTGGAAATGACAACTATGGTTACGTTCAAGCGAGATGCACTAGGTGAAAACAATTTTAATATACAATATATAATTGTATTATTACCGCTGATGTTTTCAGGCGAGGTGCGATAAGAGCCCAGGCCTTTGTCCTGCACCCGAGACATCCCTTGCGGATTTTTGAGAGGCCCAGGTTATTGATCAAGCTCGTCAACTTATGAACGGACTGTTCAGATTTTGTACCATTAACTCCGCTCCTCAATTCGTTCCGATTGGCATATAAAATTTACACATTTGAGATTTCTTGAAATTTTGGGACCATTGGTAACAAAAAATCGATATTTTAAATATACATACAATATTCTATGACAGCTGATCGAACTGAGTGGAATACCAAAACTTTCGTAGTAACTTAAAAATTGGCAATTTGCCAGTTGTGGATTATTTACGAAATACCAAAAGAAAGTACAATATTAGCAAAGACGACACGGGAATGATAGAAGCATATTGACCAATGCTCAATGCGTAATAATAGCAAGACACACACGCCCTTTTGGTCCCGCATTTTCAGCAAGCAATCATATAATATACTACTGATTGAAGACAGATTTAATTCAAAAGTTAAGTTTTCGTCGAAAGGCTTAGATTTCTATTTGCGGATTTCTTGCAGGCCAAAACTGTTGTAAGTGCAACTAGCGGTAAAGCGCTATTCGCTTTCACATTTAACCATGACCAAAAGCTTGGCAATACTCAAATACTCGCTAATATAACACAGTTAGCGCTTTACGAATGTACCAACTAGTATTAATATGTAATATCGCCATACTTTGTAAAGATTTATCTAAGAGTTTGACATCAACTACAGGTACAAGTCTATGTTATCCAAAATGAGAAAGCAACATATAACATACATAACAATACAACTTCTTTTGTGACAAAAATAAGCTACCAATAGATTTTAAGACATTTTCAGATCGATGGAGTACAAGTATAAAGCTCTCCCACTAGCGGATAATCAATGTATATAGTGCACATACGACATAAAACAACCACTTCTATATGCGCGACTGTCGGCTTCCCATCTTTGCCCTGGACATAAATAAAATTCAGGAAATGAACAACCAGTGGCCTATATGTTTGTTACAAAATACTAATATTTTGTATTAAAAGGGTAATATTGATTTTACCCTTCTTTTCTGTGAAGCTGTTTTTAAAACAAAACAGTGTAATTATGTAATTTAGTCTAATTCTCAGCGATAATTGGCAATCGATAGATTATAAAACATAATTCCACTGCCTCAATGTGTTAAATGACAATGTTGCCTCCTGTCTTATCAAATTAAACTGGTCTGTCGTTCATTTAAATTTTTGATACAACGGTGTAGAATTTCTGTTGAACTATAATTCTCATGTGACAATCCAAAAATCTGTGATCAAAAAGCCAACGTATCTATGACGGACGCTTAGCACAATTACACGACACGTAGGCCGCCCGTAGGAATAAACAAAAAACTTCAGTATAATTCAGATTTTAATATCAGTGGGTTCTTTGTGCTACAGCGATTAAGAACATCAAATCCGAAATTACAAAATGTATCTTTCTCGAACATATACGGTTGGAAAGATATATTTCGGGCACATATATTTCGTAAGTACTCTGGGCCGCCGAGTAAAGACTCCGCTATTACATGAACATCAACATTCTATCTAGTTAAATATTTATTGCATAAAATAATTAAAACAATGGGTAAAATTAAAATATCAAACAAAACTTAAATAAACCAAAACATGAATTTACAAATTACCACGAGCTTAAATCAGAATATAACTAAATCAAGTTTCGGCATTCGCGTAAGAAAGCGCAGATCAGACAGCAAAACATATCAATCTTTTACACGGCATTAACTTCACTTAATGTGTGAAACATAGCTGCACTACACATGTTTTACCGTATTATATTTGTCTTGTCCAGCTAGGGAAGCTAGTTTAAGAAATATCCTTTTCTGCTAGTTCGCAACCCAACCCGGCGCATTACTAACTTTGACCAAGATATGTTTCAGAAAAACTCGCAGACTCAAGTTAGGAACGTCCCATTGTCGAAAAGTGTCACCAATCCTACTTCTGGCGTACCAAATATAAACCTTTTTGCGCCCCATTGGGGAACTGGGATTTGAGAAGAACCCTCAGCTTTATATTTTTTACTTTAGATTATAGAGTGCGTGACCAGTTAAATCATTAAACTAAAAATTCCCGTCACTAGTGTATCACATTAAATGCTTCATTTAGCCAAGATGAAAAATTTCCTCCCTAGTCATTCTTTCATTCAAAAAAAACTAAATTTGTTTCATACATTAGAACAATTATAAATTTTTATAACAGTCCGAACTAGATCCACTGAAATGGTGTGGAAAGCAAAAGTTTCGTTTCTTTATCTGACAAGTGCAGCGATGACAATTTTCGTTATCCCGGGTTCCTTCTCCGAATCCCACCGACGTTTTTTGACCGGTGACCGAATCGCCCGAAAAGCTATTAGTCTACTCAGTCCTCAAACGATTGAAGCGGATTGTATTCGAAGGGCTCAAGACTTGTTTCATCAACTAGTGGAAGGATGCTCCGATGAGGGTGGGTGGCTGGTGTCGGGGCGGTAGGCTGTGCGTGTGAGTCACGTCCTCGTCGTACAGCCCAGGCAACAATGCGAAAGCATTGACAGAGAACCCACGAAATAAATAAACATGCCAGTTTTCACAATCTAAAACATGGAAACAGAATTTGCAATGCATTCTAGAAAACCAAATATGCAAACGCACGGGAAAAAACTGACAATAGGAAAGAACCGGGTTATCACCATATTGTGACACGGTTCCATCTCTGGCTCGAATACATTTATTAATAAAAAAACATTTCAAAACTTTTGGACGAACGGTAGCCATTGCAACATAAAAATCAAAAAGTTCAAAAACGGGAAAATTAAATTTTTTTGAAGCTGCTACATGAGCTAGTCGAGAAGTACTAAAATTATCGTTAAAGTTCAATATTGACCATTTTCGGGCTTAGGGTACAGCCGAAGGTATCTTTTATTCTTTTATGGTCCGAGGCTTAAAACAGTGATCGCCAAATGAACTGGCAATTCACGTCATGTACCTCCATTCGCACAGTTCTAACCCAATGTGTAATTTGGAGAAGCAGTATAAATACATTGCATTGCCATATCCCAAAAATGATTAATCGTTACATAAAAGATTAACAATTTGGAAAAGATCTGCTACAATGGTGTTTCTAAACATTTTATAATACATATTGTAATCATTCATGAATATAAACTAAATACAAACGATATAATTTATTTCGTTTATTTCGTACAAAATCGTGGACCTACGATTGTTGTAGGATTAAATCCATAAGATACATTACAATTGGTAAAAACATTTTCATCTGAAGTAAGATGTAATTACAATATAATAATCTACCTGAAACGTAATGTAACACCATTATGAGTTGTCGCACAAAAATATGCGACACACACCAAATTTTCCGCAAGAAATATAAAGCTACATAAAACGACAGCGGAACTTTAAGGTTTACTGTTCAATAGACTGAATAAATTTTTGAACTATTAAAATAAAAAACAACTAATATAAACATCGTCTTCATTATACAACAGAGCTCATCTCTACAGCAACTGCACAGCCGCTTCCCATTTAAAGCAATTAAACTGCTCAGCTCCTAAATCACTAAATGGAAAATTAAACTATTTCACCAATTATTGTTGGATATCTCTCCTCTGCTGTATTCACAACATTGCCTAAGCCAATGCCGGCATATCTGCAGACAAAGATGGTTAAAATCCCTTCTTTGTTAAAGATGGTTAAAGGCTGCTTCTATGTGTCATGTCAATGCGAATAAAATATTGATTTTGTTCACGTACAGTAAGCGAAACAAAATGGGTTTCACAAAACCATCTTAAATTAGGTTTCAAATAGAAAGGTTTGGCATACAGAATGTCGTTTTATATCAAGCCGATGCCCAAATCATAGTTTCACGATGACTTTATTATACTTCGCATATTATAGGGATGGAATGCTTATAATTTCAATTATCCTTGTGATGAAATGTTTCATAGTGGAGCATACCTCAAATATATGTTGTATATATGATGTAATTATGTTCTGATCTGGGGTTTTAAGAAAGACATCGATTTGCACGTGGCAAGCCAAGACTTGTGAAAGTATTCCATATGGAACTCAGACTAAATTTTATGATTCTCGTCACGCTAGAGAACGCTTATATATTATATTACATATTATAATACATGCGGCATTTCATATATATATATACTAATGTGTCATGTAACTGATATATGTTTTATATACATATGAACAATTCCACAGGTTTTGTCGAATAAAATTTATTGCCTCATTCTTTCTTTCGATTACTCTTGAAATTGCTCCCTTGGTGTTGCCACCGCAAAACACTGCTTATATGAGTTACAGGAGCACTGCAAATATATAAAGCATATATCAGAAAAAGATTCGAATTGCAATTTTATTTTGAATTTTAGAGGAATTTTGAACTTATATAACTCTAGAAATCTTTATGATATAGGGTAGTCGAAATCAATGGCGCAGCCAGGATTTTAGAAAAGTGCCCAAGTTCCACTGAGTTTGGCGAACATGAGATGATCGTAAATGGAAACCAACAAATATTATTTCAAACATTTAAAAGTTGCCTGAAAACAAAATGGTCTGCAGTTACGCCATATATGCATATACATATTTATTTAAGTGTATATAAGATGAACAAATTTTTAGTGAAATTTCCTTGCCTTCAAATTACATTTCTGACGTAAATTAGCCCTCTGTTAACAAGATTAACAAAATTAGCCGAATTATAGGGGTATAAAATATATACTCCAGCGGTTACGCCCCTCGGTCGAAGATTCCGACTTTTTATCTCGATGCGAACAAAAACCTATGAAAAAAATAAAATCGACAAACAAATTTAGCCCCTAAAATATAATGTTGGCTTCTTACAGTTCTTTTATAAATCTTCTGACTTATTTTCCCTCAGCGGCGTAAAACTTGATTTTGTCTTATTTACTGACTGATGAACACCCGCGAAACCCAATTATTGCTGCTAACATAAACAATTAAAACTGCAAAAAACAATGTATTCAACAAACTAAAAAATAAACCGTAATACAGTACACAATTATAAGTCTTTAATCTGGGCGAACCTGGGATTATATAAAAAATACAGCTATCACAATGAGCGCTGGCGTTTTGTCGTTGCAGTTAACATTGCTAATACAGCTATTGTTAGACGACCTGGACAAAAATTTATGTACTGAGCACTACTTTATTTCACCGAAGGGGTACGTCTTCGCAAATCAGACAGCACAGCATACATAATTAGATTTCATGACGGAAACTTCATGCATAAAATGACACACTTCCCCATCACCGTACATAAGTGGTCAGATAATGTCAAGATCCGTTTCATCGCGCCTCATGGTTTCTATAAGAAACCCCATCTATTTGCAGAAGCTTTTAACTCAAAACTTGTCTACGACTATCGTTTTGGATGTCAAATTTTTTAATGCTAGCATGAAAAAAATCGTGACATGAGGGAACATAGAAACTCAAAGTAATGTCATTTCAAAATGTAAAACATAAAAAAATAATTTAATTATAATATATACGATAAAATGATAGCATTAACGCGTGTACATTATAAAACAACGCAATACGAGATAAAAAATATTTTAAGAAATTTAAACAGCAAAGTACTTTCGCAGGTTGGAGAAAGTGTTCATTTTTACTTAAAGTTTTGTTAAAAGAATTTCTTTTTTAGCTAAATGTAGGCCAAACATGCATTTGAAATACACAATAACCAATTTTCTTTGGAAACCATGAAACAGCTTAAACTGAGCCATTTCAATGTGAAGTTTACGTATATATTGACTAAATAGGTCGGAATAGCTCATCTTAACGCTATGTTAACACAACAGCTGACCCTTACGGCAGTTGCTTGACACCATTAGTAAGTCACTGTGTAATTACAGATATCACGGCATGAGACGGGCATAACTGTAGATAGCTTCGAATGTCGAAACTTCTCATCTTGAGCATATATACATAAGGTTGTAAACGAATGTTTTCGGTTCAATTAGAATTTTAGGAGAGTCGTCATGACAGTAAATTTATATACACTCCGGAAACATATATACTATAAGGCATGTAGTAAGTTTTATGCCATCTTAATTATAATCGACTTAAAAACAACGCGAATAGAACTATCATTTTTATTCAAAGAATGCGTGAGTCCATTTTAAGTAAGTAAAAATAAATTTACCAATCGCGTTTTTTTCGTATGCTATAACACACAAATAAACCGCGAACATTACTGTTTGATTTAGAATGCCATTTGATGAACGCGTGGCAACATGCGAAATGTGCGCGAACGCAAATTCCGTCTTTACATCGACGAGCCCATCTTCGCGTGCACAAAAATGTGACCGCGAATTTCTGCGCGAATCAATTTTTTGAAAAGCTTTGAACACCTTGGTGTTGTCTACGCACTTAAAGTTGACTCACGCACATATTCTGCATGAACTGATTCCTCTCGCAAAATTTGACCAAAATCCACACAATATTATTCAGTCTAGGTTTAATTTGGACATTTGGGATTTAATTAACATTCCTCATTATATTCTACCAAAATTATCGCAGAATAATCACAATTGGACGAGCTTGGCAGCTAATACTTCAAGTTTCATTGCACACATGCTACAAATGTTTTCGCACAATATACTAACTAGTAATTCTATCGAAATTGCAGAACATAGTGAAGCATAGGTACACCTACGCATTTTGTGTGCACAGCCAATCAGCTCTCGATACCATACGTCGATATGCTATATATGTACATATCACACAATACCGCACAATAAGTACCGTTGGAACGTAATTAACACCAGCAATAAGTTTCCATGCCCGAAAACCCCCCAGTGCAAGCTATCAGCCTGCCAGGACGTCATAATACTAGTCGGTAGTGGAACTACATTTGTGAGCGGAGCTTGGGCTGTGGCATTACGAATGTACTCAATTTTATATTCTTCAAATAACTACACTGCATAGGGCATAGGGCTTTATTATTGGTAAAAATATTATATTTGAATTCTCCGACCCAAAAAACCCAATAATGGTTTGATTGAAACGATTCTATTTCAATAAATAACACAAATATTGCAAAATTCTCTATTTTAGCTGCATAAGCTTAACTAATTAGCTAATTACTAATTAACCACTCAAAATTTTTCAATCCCAAATATCAGGTGCACACTCTGACATGATAGGCTTTCAAACAAAAAAGTTTATAAAATCGGTTCAGTGGTTCTTGAGATCCAGGAAAGACGAACGGACATCGACTTTTTTGCTCCCAGACAGAAAATAAAAACGCTTCGCTCGGCTTCGCCGAGCTCCGCTCAAAAATTGGGAATTTTGGGTCGATGCATACACTCGTACCCATGGAACCATGGGTCGCAGAGCAAAATCAACCCCGACAATGAGTTTCCCATGCCCCAAAACCCCCAAGTAAAACTTTTCAGCCGTCCAGGACGTCAGAACAAGTTTTCGAATCTTGGCTCGAGGAACCACGAGGGTGCCATACCTCAAACCCCATGAACCGGAGCCTCAGAGACATCGGCATTTACCATTTTGCTATGAAATAAAACCAACCAGAGCAAAAAATTCAATGTTAATATAGAATTAACCTTGCTTCCGTGAAGGGTACTAAAATATGGCAAAACCCTCATTTTGACCGCTGACACGGAACTTTGGGAGCGCCATACTACCGTACCCATGGGTCACAGAGCAAAACCAACGCCGGCAATGAGTTTCACATGCCAGAAAACTACCCAAATGAAACTTTTCAGCCGCCTAGAACGTCAGAACAAATTTTCAATTTTTGGGTCGAGGAACCATTTGGGCACCATACCTCAAACCCCATAACACTAGAATCAGAGCCCTATTCGAAAAACAAAAAAAGAGGCATCGGCATTTATCATTTTACTATGAAATAAAACCAACCAGAGAAAAAAATCCGAAATTTAAGATAAAAATAACCTCTCTTCCGTGAAAGGTACTGAAATGGGGCAAAAACCAATGTTTTAACCCCTGAACCAGACCCCAAATCAAAAAACGCTCGGGGATATACACGGAATCGACTATGCCGGTTCAAAATTAGCACCGGCATTGAGTTTCATATGCCCGAAAACCCCCAGGTGAAACTTAGCCGCTCAAAACGCAGAACAAATTTTCAAATTTTGGGTCGAGGAACCACAGGGGCGCCATACCCCGGTACTTCAAACCCCATAAATCCAGCACCGGAACATTAATGGAAAAACAAAAAAAGAGGCATGGGCATTTATCATTTTATTATAAAATAAAACCAACCAGAGAAAAAAATTCGAAAGTTAAGATAATAATAACCTTGCTTCCGTGAAAGGTACTAAATTGGGGCAAAAAACCGATGTTTTGACCCCTCGTCCCGGAACCAGACCCCAAATCAAAAAACGCTCGAGGATGAACACGGTAAATAGACTATGTCGGTT
Source organism: Trileptium ribeirensis (assembly GCA_030248225.1). Lineage (NCBI taxonomy): Eukaryota > Metazoa > Nematoda > Enoplea > Enoplida > Thoracostomopsidae > Trileptium > Trileptium ribeirensis. The sequence continues at coordinate 54,749 of JASANE010016733.1, read as the reverse complement.
CAAATGATGCCAAGATCATGAAAATAGGTTAAGTCGTTCCTGAGTTATGGCCGGTGACATAAACACACACGGACTTTGAAAGATTTCACCCCTGCAACACACAATTTCCACTACGTTCTGATAACAGTACTCGCCAGAAATAACTGTCGCATTACGAACGAACGGATATCGAACAAAATTTTTTTCACAAACAATCGAACAAAAAACACAAACAAAATTCGAGAACAATGTTCTTCAAGAAACTTCGAACGAACGCTTCAACATATTTCAGCAAGCGCTCTAATCTTGACCACAATAATTAGAATTATTTCTACCGAGCTTGGAACCAACACTATGCATTTCGGGCGAACTCTTTGATATAAAGCACAAGAAACATTAACACGGCCAGCGAATTTAATTTCTTTAAAAATAAGCAACTTTGCGAAAAACAAATCTCCTGAGTTGATACTAACATGACCCAAATCACACATCATGAAACTCACTGTCTATGTGAACTATAAAATTAAGGTTACAATTTTACGGGAACAAGGTTATAATCAACATAATACAAATGAAATACCTATTTGTGTACCGGAATAACCATTGCTGCAACAAACCAAACCAAAGAGAATTAATTCTAAATGTAGCCATCAAATCGAAAACCACTTTATAGATCTCTTTTTTGTTTTTCGATCAGATAAGGGTCATTTCACGAAACCATGTACTTTTGAAACACCACTTTTTGAAGCCAAAATGAAACGTTTTCGAATGTACAGTGTCTAGACCCCTTCCGATGTAAAAAACCCTGAATTTTTCGAATATCGAGGTCTCTATGCAAAACGAGCTACCTGAAACCTGCTACAGGGGTTGGAAAGGGACCCCTGGGGGTCAAATTTTAATCCGAAATAAGTCATTATTCTGTAGGTTGACGGAGTGACACGCGAACCGTGGTCTTCTGTTTTTATGCAAGTCCATCCAAAATGGTCCTCGTCAAGCCATTTGGAGCACTTGCGACCTAAAATTGATGCTGCTAGGGCATTATTGGGGTTAATGCTGCTAGGGCATTATTGGGGTTAAAATCGACCAATTTAGAACAAGCCTGTCGCAGAAGTTTTTCTAGCGCAACGAAATTTTAAAATTTTTTTAAAAATTTTCAAAGAAAAATTTTAAACCGGAATTCCGGTTCCGGTATGGTTTTTGCCCTTTGCCGGAACCGCAACCGGAACACGATTTTCGCCGGAACCGGAATTCCGGTTACTCCCTGATTAGGACATGTGTTTTTGGCTTCATTTGACCAAGCTCTGGCTCCTGCTATGTTTGGGGTACAGAGGTCCACCATACCTCGTTATGATCGTCGGATATGCTATTACTACATCTCACAGCGACATTTCCTTCAAAAGACTGGTGGTATGGGCCAAAAAGTGCCGATGTAGCCCCCCCCCGACTAAAATGACATGGTTTCGTGAAATGACCCATAAATGGCACGAGTGGAAGCACAATAAGCCGAATCTTCACAACCTTTTACTGCGATAATGCGCAACGATGTCTAGGTCATTTTAGAAAACTAAGGCCACATGATATAGAAATAATCAAATACTATACAAACAAGATGTCAGTATACATAAATCGTATAATTTTTGTAATGCTTGTACTTTTCTGTGACCGAAAAACTGCAATAGAAACGTTTTTTGGTTTAAGATGACAAGCCCGAACGGATTTTGGTTTTCTCGATTTAAAACAAGGGTAAAATTTTGGTATTCTCGTGGAGAGAGGTCGTTTTAAAACGTCAATTCAAGTAGGGTTTGGCTCAACTCATTTTGGCAGCAAAAATGTCGTTTCAAATCTAGCTTAGTTAAAAATGCCAAATGATCATTATTGTACCATAGCGCTTTATTTAGCATGGCTAAATACGCCCTACCCAAATTTAACACATAGCGAATGCGTTTAAGCATTATATGCCCATGATGTGCGTAGCCATATAATTACAATCACGTTGTTCAAGACGAAAAATAAAGAAGTTCAGTCAAAAATTTGGATTTTTCAGTTCTTGGAGGTGACGGTTTGGTAAACTTTGACTCATTACTCTAAAATGGATGCTCTGAGAAAATAATTACATATCACATTTCGAAAAAAATTGCTAAGATCCATCAATCCTACGATAAGTTGCGCGCGACATAGGCACATAAAACAAACTTTTACCAATCAAGGGTCTACTGAGGACAGCTCGATCAGTTTCATATAAACAAAATTTTCGCATGCGCATGATTTAAATACAGCCAGTGCACATCCAATAACACAAAAACTATACCATTATCACAGAACACAGATTATCTACAATAATTATAGCACAACGCTCTACTAAACCCACTTACAGTAATGACTCCGATGCGGAGTCATAATTATGTAAGCAGTGCTAACATTACCGTCCACAGCAAAGTTAAGGAGACGCCAAATGTTTATTATATATTAGTTTTGCTACTCGGAAAATGAAATATCCTATAGACAGACCATTTTGGTTCACTTAAAACTAAGCATTGTTTTTCGAAATACTACACTTCATAACAGCGACCGCTGATCCTGGCTGGCTGCGCACGCTGAAGACACGATGCCAATTTTTTTCCGGAACTGGCTAGGTCTGTTATTGCACCAGGCTTCCATTATCTGGAGGTGGACCAATACATGTAATATTTCCGATTCCCTTTGTCCGGCGTTCACGAAATAATATTCTATTACCAACTTGGATGTATTCCGGACGGCTGAAAAACTGGAATCGAACTCGAGCACTGTCGTTGGTGGTCAGATGTTTCTTAAAAATAAACCAAACATTTGAAAATGCTAGTCAGTTAGCCATCAACTAGTAGGTTGAATATGTACTTTAGAGAGACGTTACATAGCTTGCGTTGCTTTAATAGTCGATGAGATATACCGGCTTATTCCGTGTTTAGGAACTTACATTGTGGACCTACATAAGGAGAATTGCACTACAAAATGAGCTGAGCTCAATATTACCCATATATCTCGAACACTTCATGATGTATTGCAGTTCTCATGTATTTTGGGTCTCTAGAACCATTCAAACCCCATTTTGGCCTAAGCCTGCAGCTTAAATAATGAAAATGCGGTACATCATCTGCAGCTACATAGAGGCTGATTTGCTATATAAAATCACCCATATAGCTCGATCGGTTCAGGAAATATTGCCATTTTCGAGTCTCTTCGGCCCAATCAAAACTTGCAGCGTAAATAATGAAAATGCTGATACACAGAGGATGAATTGCATTACAAAATGAGCATATAATTATTCATATAGCTACAGCGGTTCAGGAGATATTGCCATATTCATCTATATTGTGTCCTATTTAAACCCATTTGGACCCTAATAATAGACCCAATGGTTACGTTGTGCTAAAGTTGTATATACAGGTTGTAGAACTTTAATTGCTCTACAAATGAACCTTATTTGGTTAAAATATATGTACCGATTGCTGAGATACCGCCAAGAATACGTTTTGCCGAACCCCTCTTTCACCCGACCCGAGTCCCTTCAACCCTTTTTTACGACACGAAGGACTTGGAATGTGTCTTCGCGTCTAAATAAAATGACACAATAAAAATTTTAAGAGTTCGAATTAGCTATCACGGGAGTCAATCTTCCCAGGCAAAGTTGATGTTATGCGTGTTGCCCCAAAAATCCGGACGTATTTTGTCACTCTGGCCAGTGAGAATTATTTTGCGCTACGACCGTTTTACTCACTACTTAGAAATAAATAAAAAAGATACTCTTGCATCTGAAACGACAGACTAAAACGACCGCTAGGTTAGGTGTTCCCAAAACTATTCAATTTGATTTCTGTGAGAAATGCTTCGGCGTTCGATCGAAAGCTACAGACTCTAATTGTGGTGGCATTTCCGACAAAACTACATACATCTACAGCACTTGCCAGAAGTGGCTGTAAGATTTCGAACGAAAAACACCAAACGGAAATCAAAAAATTTATCTATGTGCAAACACTCCTCGCACATTTCTTACACAAATTTATGAAAGTACGGTACAAATTTCGGGCAGATCTAAGAGTATGAAATTTTGAGAACGCACAATAAAATTTTGAAATTCAATCGATCCTGCAACAAACAGCGCAGAATTCTCATTTTTGCACATTAACATTCCAAATGTACATTTATTGCACTTATAACTATTTTGTTTTAGTTATGCGTAAGCCCAATTTACGAGTGTACGACAGGTCGTTCTTTTGTCCAAATTACGAACTGAATCTTGCAAAAATCTGCGTTCATATTTCAGCCATCGGTATTCGCAATTTAGCGAATTTGAACAAGGAAGATGTGCGAACGAAATTTGTGCACGCGCAAATATCTGCATTTCGCACGCTTGTCCGCGTTTATGAAATACATGCTGAATCGGATAGCTGGGTTCGCTGGCTGATGTGTGTATCATATACAAAAGACGCAATAGGTAAAATGGCGTTTTCACGCGTATGCGGTCAGCAAATTAGGATGACAAACGCTAAGCACCTACGTGTTGCTACAACGCGATTATACAAGGCAAAATCTAAATTGTGAGTGTTAAAAGCTTTTACGATTGCAAGTTGACTTGACAAAAGAGTTGCCCAAGTGTGTCCGCCTACAGTGAACTCACGCATAACTCACTAAAATAACAAAACCTAGTGTTGTAACAACACCAATAACAAAACGCAAAGCATTCTTTATTAAGCCTGGCGCTAGCTAGATAGCTGTTTTGGTAAAGTTAGCCTATCCACCAAACAAGTCAGATTTAGAATATTTAAGCATAAAGTAATGTATTATAAATCCTAGCGCTAAGTCGCATATGTGTACAATATTTCAGCGGTCAAAGCTAATAATACTCGAACTAATACTTAAAACCCAAGGCAAAAAATGCAGCAGACATAATTATTACGGTTGTACCGGATACCGGATATTCGGTTCCCAATATCCGGCCGGATAACCGGATACCGGTTACCGGATATCTGGTGCAACTGTCATCTATCATAGAAAAATAGAAATAAGACCGACGTACACTATTATCTCGCCATTTGTTTTAGAATTTAGAGTTTATCTGACTAGCATTGCGATGTCCAGTGCATCTGTGATTTGGAAATATTTTACGGTAGCAAATCCTACCGATATTCATGCGAAATGCAACACCTGCGGGAAATATATCTCCAGGGGTGTGAAGACACCCAAAGATTTCGGAACAAGTGGACTCAGAAATCATTTGAAGCAGCATCCCGCGGTGTCAGCGGAATTCTAGACTCAGTCAAAAGACGCAGCGAGAGAGCGCCAGGATGATAAAGAGCGGCCGAGCTCGATCACTATGAAAGAGAAAAAGCAGCAAACACCGGAGCAGATGGCTTACCGGGTGAAGAAGTGGGACATCGACGGTGAAAAAGCACAACAGATTCATGTGCGAATTGGGGAGATGATAGCGGGCGACTGTCAGCCCATTGCGATGGTGGAAGATATTGGGTTTGGCCGGCTGCTGCAGCTGCTTGAGCCGCGATACAGTATAGCAAGCCGAAAATATTTCAGCGAAACCGTTATCCCCAAAATTCACGACAAAGTGACGGCAAAGATTAGAAGCCTGCTGGGTAGCTGTGATAGGTAAGTCCCGCTAATGCCGAAAAACTCATATTCCTGCGGTTGCTCAATTTCGATTACGACTGCTAGTTCTAAGAGATTATTTTCCTGGCTACAGCCCCATAACCGTTGGGGAAAAGGATTGGTGCCCTTTGCCTCTGGAGCCCCCTGCGCAACGGACTACAGCTGATAACCCCGCTGTGTATGACGGTTCACACTCACACAACCTGATGTTTGCGGTTTGGGTAATTCAGCTGTAGTACCAGGACGCTTTTCGCTTTGGCTTTGTATTCAATATTTTGCTACAACTATTTTGACGCCTCGTTATGCCGGTCCTTATGGTTTTCGCGACTGACAGTTCGTTCCTGTGTGAAAAATGCTCAAAAAAGTGGAGACTTCATATATAAGACAACTTTGCCGTCAGAAGGCCGACTTGCTGCTGCCACCGCTGTGCTCTCTGCTTTCAGGCGCTGCTCCTCCCTGGCCCTGCTACGGCTGAAGAAATGATCAGATGCTGAAGAAGACAGCTGATTCTGCTAATAGTAAGTAGTACTTTATTCTTGAATGATAACGTGTGATTTTCGACTTCGCGGCGTACGCGCCGAAGTCAGTGTGATTTTGTGTGACGGGAGCAGCAAGTCGGCCGTGACGCGCTTTGGGAAACTGAACGGGTTAAAACTGTGACCTTCTTGAGGTGGGACGAACTGTCAGACGTCGGAAAGCCGTCTGAACCAACAGAGATCGACAAATTTCTGGTGTCATCAAACACACCGATGTACTTGTGCGTTCTTGGTACTTCTCTGATTGACCAAGCCGCAAGCTTGTGTGTCTCCAATGACCTTTCTCAAACGTAGTCCAGCAAGCATGATGCTGCATATATATGCATTCAGAAAGAAGCTCCATGCTGCCATTTGTTCGGTGTTTCATAAAACCAAACTTTCACTTTGCTGTCTTTTGCAAATATCCGACCGGATATTAGAAAATATCCGGCCGGATACCGGATATCCGGTACAGCCCTAAAATTATACTATCAAGCCCGGTTCCACATTGCCGCACGTATTCTCTTTTCGCTAAAGCGGATATGTGGTTGCAATTAGAGTTGACATTATCAAGCCAACAGTGATGTAATAGCTACAAAGTAGTAAGAAATAAGGCCAGAAATAAGTGCAATCGACAACGATCGGAATCGATCGAAATTTCGTTTAATCGAAAAATTGTAAAATTTTGAAATTTATATAATTACGCGAAAATCGAAAACGATCGAAATTTCGTTTAATTGAAATCGATCGAAATTTCGATCGATTATTTTGCACTTATTTCCGGACACGACTGTACATATCAATCATAGGATTATTACAAAGTATTCAGTCGTTTGACGGACATAAAACCGTAAAGCACGCAGACAAATTATAGTATAATTGTATTGAAAATGTTTCTACTACGTATGAAGTAAAAAAATTACTATGAAGCCGAAAACAGAAACGTAACTAACCTTGTCCATCCAAATAATTGTTGCCGTCTGACAAACATTACCAATGTGAACCGTGGTCTGGAATCCGATACACAGCTGTGCAGCAGGATGGTACAGAATATAAATATCTGCCTCGAAAATGTTGCACGCTTGTGGTTGAGCGCGAGCGTCCACAATAGCTTGGCCCTAAAACAGTGTCTCCAAATGTTTAAAGTTAAACCTAGTAACTCGCGCGGAGAGGGAAAACTAAATGAGCGTGGCTAGTCCAGTTCAGGGACTATTTGGAGGACTAACTTTCGATAAGCGACACCTAAATCTCAACCAAAAAGAATAATACACCAGGAAAAGCTTAAGGTGTGGCAATTTGAAACATAAACACTGTATATTTTCTGTTTCACTTTCCACTAAAAAAACATGAATTTCTAAACTTATAGATCGAAATTACAATCAATTTTTTCAAGAAAAATCACAATTTCAAGCATCAATTTTCCACGTCGCATTCCGCTACAACCTGTTGTATTCCAAGCATGGTACGCAAATGCATTTCGTTTCATCGCTTCCAACTGCCCTGAAAACCTACTACAAACTCTCCGCCTACAACAAGATTGAAAAAGTGACAAAAACTGACAATATTATGTTGCCTAGATTTTGCGTATTTAGAGCTCTGCAGCGTTTAATAGAAGTAAAGACGCACCAATATAGGTTTACAACAATAAAATTAATATATTTAACGATTTAAATAATCTCCATACGTCCAGCATTCACTCCAACACGAAAATATGTTGAAAATTTTATTTATGGCAAAATTTTACTCACCAGCTTATAGCTAGTAAACGACTCCCTTGATACTTGCAAAATTTTAGTCCTCTTTTTCACCTCTTCTAATATATATAGTAAACTTGTTTTTTAAAAACAATTCTACGTTAGAAAAACCAAAATCAATTCCGCTCGATTTGGTTACACGATGAATGAATTACGCAATGCTATGATTTGGAATGCCATTATTTCGAACATTCTAATTGATAATAGTGCTTAATTTTTTATCATCTCGCTGTCGCGTTGTCATGTATGAGTAAACTTAAAGTAACCCCGCCAACCATCCTATTCTGTCGTTACCGATATCGAATCGCAAACCCTTGTTACGGAAAACAGGCTTAATTTCATTCGGTTTTTCGCTAACCGAAAATTGTCAAAATCAACTCAAGTGCCAGAAATTAGACCTTGTGTACGAACAGAATTTTGGCGATTTAAGTTTGCAGAAATCCTGTTCCGTAATTTATTATCATTTAAATTTGGATTATACAGTATTCGCGAACAAATTTTATGCAAAAGTGACGTCAAAATCAAATCGACAAATAATTTTCGTTCTCAAACTTTTGGGTAATTTTACTTCAATTTTCGCGAACACAAAATGATTTGATTGCAATCGCGAGCGCTGTGTTCACGAACAGTTTTACGTCGAATTTAAATTGACCAAAAATCGTTCCGTAACAAATTTTATCCAAAAATACAAAATAGGATGGTTACCGGGGTCATTTTATGTTTAGTCTCGCATCAGTTGTATTCACGTGATATATTATTGCATCATGTCAGACTCCAAGACGCCATACTCGTATAAATAGATCCGTATTCATCAAAAAGACTTTTAAACACAGTTTTTGTGTTGGCGGAGGTTGAGCAGAATATGCGCATTTCTGTAGAGACCTTTCTATTACATGTATAATTATTCATATTACATGTAAAAGTCAGTTAACGATTGTTTGACAGTGTGATAAAACGAAAACCTTTAAATAATTTCTTAGGTTCTCTTTTCACTAATAGCTAAAACGAAAATTTGGATTCGGCACAAAACTTTTTTGTACAAAAATACACGCAGATTTTGGGCAAAAAAGTTCCTTTGAAGAAACTAAAACTCAAATTTTTACAGATAATAAATGCGTAACGATAACATAGTTAAAGCCAAAAAATTATATAAGCTTTAGTTTATTAACTAACTTTACGCAAAGAAATGACGCTCATATCTCCGACAAGCGCTAGAGCAGCAGCCTGTCCAGCTTGAACCAAACGACACCGTGCTTTGTTCCGATGAATACTTTCAACTGTGACAGGATAAAATTCGCCGGTAAGACTTGGACCAACCAAATACTGTTCGCCTTCTTGAATTACACCTCTACAAAAACCAATAACTGTGATTTATAAACGGTCAATTTAACACGCTAGATTATTTTAAATTAAAATCACACGAGTTTTACTGCCATATTAAATGTCTGATATAAGGATATACGTTTTAAACAATTCCAGTAGTAGAAGAAAGTTTCCAATAAATACCGCTATTCAGAAAATAAGAAGCCAAAATACAAACATAAAATGTTATTCAAAAACGCAGAGCTAGTATGGGGGCAATAGTGATCGGACAGCGGGCCGTACCAGCAACCGGAACTGTAGACTTAAACCAGATCCGGAAACAAACCTTGGACAGAAAATGTAGTAAATGTTATAAAACAAATGAAGGTATTTTGGATTTAATTAAACATGTCTTAAAATAAATTTTATGTTGAACGTAAAGAATTGCGAGGACATTGTCCTTCTGGGGCTTTGAGGAGTCTGCGGAAGCTAATAATATTAATTTATTGATTAATATACCGTTCGTCGGTGTTTTGGTCTGCAAGCGCAACCACCCAGTTCACTATGCAGCCCAGTGTAAGCTACATCACCCGGAACATGCTTGCAACACATGTGGCGTAGAGTAGACAATTCGCTCTGCGTAACATGTCGATTTAGTAGACATTAATTTTGCTGCATGTTACATAGTAAAAAATTTAAATCATTGCTTTATACGGTTTAAAAGAAAATAACTGAAGGTATGTTATAAATTCCTGAACAGAATGCTATAAATAAGACAAACAGAGTACAATTTAAATAAATCCATTTCATTATCAAGAACTCAGTTTTTGCCTGTGTTGCAGAAAAATGGTACTTTATTACAGTGTATACTGATTTATCATTACAGTGTTATACAGATTTACAAAATATGCGAATAAATACACTAACCGAATTTTTCGGTTTTAGTAAGACAAGAAGAAATATTTACTAATTGGAGTAGAGCTAGTCTGCCAAGCAGGGCTGCTCCAGGTAAGCGGTGAACTATCAAAAAATTCTTTATTGTTTGTCTGTATCACGCGATTCATCATTGAATCGATAAATATTCGAAAATTTAATCTGATTAGTAAAAAATTAAAATGTATACGTAATATTCTGTTCGCAATGCTCTAATGGTTTCCTGTCCACTTTCCGTAAAACCAGCACAAATTACATGGTTTTGTGATATATTTAGGACCTGCCGGTATTTCAGTTTACAACACTTTTGAGGCAAATCGCCTAAAAAGATACTCTCATCCAGAACTACAACTGTGCTGTAAAATATTTTTGGCAGAACATAACAGAACATGTTTGACCTATGGTCAAAAGTTTTAATACCCAAAAACTAACATTTTGACAAATGCATGATGGAATGAGCGACAAGCCTTCAATTCGGTACCTGTGCGTAGCACTGTACAGTAGTGTCGGACCTACACGGTCCTGATTAACGTTGAAGTTTAGCGTAAAATTTGGGCATATCGTTATCCTAGCAGGTCGTTTCAGTTATAAAAAGCTAAATTTGATAATAGAAATTTTCGACATTTGTTTTCAAATTAGAATTGGCTTAGAAATGACGTATTGTTTCCCGAGGTTTCCCAATACCATGAAAGCAAATGTGTTTGCGCGAGCACGCATGCAGTTCAGCAACACTACCAAATTTACAACGTGAAAAAAGGATTCATTAAATTATCATTTTTCTTAAAAGCTGTGGGTTTGAAAATTCGACAGTTTTTGTCATATTTTGGCGTTCTATGATATGTTATAAATTAAGAATTCCCAAGAATATGCTAAAGACGACCGTAACTTTGCCCTTGAAAGTTTGCTAAATGAAATGGTGCGAAAGCAACGAGCGGAGTTTCCACAAATAGTTTTGCTAGCAAAATATCGTAAATATTTATTTTTTGTTCGCCTTTGGATATCATAACACATCAAAGGATGGATGGATCTGCAACAATCTGATATTTGGTCACAAATTCGGTCTATCTGTACCATTTCGTTATGCGCTAAACCCAACGACCACGTTTTAAGGGTCGAAATGGGTTCCAATAGTGTCAAGGTAATATTTTTTGCATTTTGTCCATAGTACCTATCTTTCACGACCTATATCTACAAAGGCAGAGATTTCGTCAGAATTCTCTCATGGAGATCTACAACTTTAAGTTTATGCATTTTTCGTCAGAGCTCTCGTTTTTGAACTAAGGGCCGAAAATTAAATAATATTCCCAAAAGTGAAAATGTCAAAATTTTTACAAAACAAGTTTTTTTTTGCTTTTTGGAGGTGAACTATGGAATTATAGGGTTATTTAACACGTTAAACAAGTTCGTTTAATTATTTTAACAATACATTGGCTGTATTATTAACATGGCGGGGCGGTGTCGGAGCAAAATATAGTAAATTTTGGCACCAAAAATAATCAAATTTCGCTACTTTTCCAATATAAATGTATAATGCTCAATCGAACGTGTCCATAGTTTTTTGGGATTACTAATTACGATAAAAACAATTGCATCAAATAAAACAAACTCACGTAAAGGATCTTACTACGCAAAAATGACTCTTCAAACTATAATTTTTTCTTAAAATTTGTGACTTACAAATTTCAAAAGCGTTTGTCTTTTGGTCATTGGAAGAAGAAATAAAGAGTTCTTCGGTTTTGATGTATGACTACAATGGACGCGGTGTTGCCCTTGAAGTATTATCGGTGTATAGTTGTATCATAAAACTTTAACCAGGCTTAGGACCTGAATTTGAAAGGACAAAATAGTCAATATGTGCCGAATAGATACACTCGCTCAGTCTTCCTCTCGCTTTGCGATTTACTACATACCATATTATTGTCTTTCTAGGACTTTGAACTAGTTTCAGAAACCTAAGTTTAGAACTTCAGAATAATGTAATCGCAGGCTAGCTAAGTCGCTCGGTTTCCCGTAGTCATACGAGTTACTAATAAAGTGTATATCTTTCCCTGCGTTATATCTATGTATACCGATATATTTACATTCAAAGTCGTCACGTAAAAGTCTTTGTAGGCAAGAAGGCAAGAAATACTCACTTGGATAACAGACCAGCTGCCACAGTACCAACATGTTGCACATTAAATATTTCATCGATCTGAAACGCGTTTAAATACATATTAATGCTACTAAAGTCTAAAAATGCTTCCGCCATAATATAAGCAACACAGAATTACGCACTTATACATGGAACGCCAAAAAAGCATGTGCAAGTGGCTATTACTACAGGGTTTCCGTGGGTTTTCAATTAGATTTTACCTGTGGAAATTACATTTTTCCAATTCTGAGACAGTAAAATTCCCTGTTACAAGCAAATTTTTATGGAAGTTAATAAACATATTAGACTTAATTAGCGTAATATTTTTGGCACAGCTTTTGGGAATCTTATCATATATACTCAATGATGTTATCGCGCGCCATAGCACTAATACAGATAAACTATTACACTATCAATCATTTTAGACAAAGTATCAAGCATTTTAGGTAATTCAATGCCTTTTACTAAGACATATTCGAGCTCGTGCGAAACCTCGCTACCGTTGTTCTTGCCGTACATATTGGAAAAAGCACTAAACTTCCGTAGTTTAAACGGAAGTTTAAGCTAAAAAGCGTCCTTTTGAAACCCCATTTTTGCCCCTATCTTCCTATGCACGAGTCTAACAAAAATGGTGGTCAACAAAGTTGTTGATCTTATCCCAGCGAGCATAAAAGATATGCAACATTTTTGACATGAAACCTGTGTTTTAAAATATAACTAAAAATGCATTTTCCCTTAGTCGAAAAAATTGAGGGGTACCCTCTTTAAAAGGGAACTACCATACCCCATGGGTAGGTTGAATAGATGAAACAACTTATGTCATGCGCCCGATTATAAGCTATCATATGCAAAAGACCCCATGGGAATATCTTCATTCCTTCCTGACATATTTGGAATAAAAACTTACTGGACCGATAAGGCATAGCATATCGGTGCCCATAAAAATAAGTGCTTGCTCATCTCGCTCGCTGCGCAAATACGCTTATTTATTTGCAAAAATAGCATAATTTTAGATTCTTTTCTGTTTAACACGTATTGTTCTTGTTTTTACACGCAACGAATTAGAATGGGTCTTTTTAGCTTTTCGGAGTTTCTGAATACATTACTGCAACTGTATTTTGCTCGTTATATATCAATACGGCAAACTCTAGGGACATACAATATGAAAAGTGGCCCGCCCTTGACAATATAATTTTGCTGGAAAATTGTTCATGAATTTCGAAAGCTTCTATCTTTTAGGACATACCACAAAGATATAAAACGTTTTAAGTTTTTGATAAGTGGTGAAAATAACCGCAACATTCCGCTTTTATGTATTGATAGTGCAGTATTGTTTTCCGAGAAATTCAAAACGGTCAGAAATCTCAATTTAGAATAATTTTGAAACATCAAATAGTCACTCAATTCAGACTTTATGCAGTCACTCCGTTTCCGTTAGTTGTTTGAGTTACTCAGTTACAAGTGTAAATTACTAAACTAACATATCTTCTTTGAAAAACTTTTGTTCACGATCAAAAATACCAGAAATTTTAGAAGCTGTCGATCGACTAACAAAAGTTTAACAACGCCGTATTGTTACGCAGCTATTAATACATTATAACTTTGTTGTTAACACTTCAAAATAATTCATCAGATGTATTTTTATAACAGGTCGTAATATTTGCTTACTCTAAATTCAGTAGGCATTTGCATCTGATTGTTGCTTTCATGCTGAGAAACGGTTGCTGGCAAAACGTTCAAAAATTCTGTCAATAGATCGAGATTCTCGCCAGTTACGCTCGACATCATTATCAAAGGCACAACTCTGAAAAATTTAACTGGACTAGATTTCATCGCACAACAGCAAAAACGACGAAAATGAGTAATAGGCACAACACAAACAATATAATGCAATCGGGTGCCCGATGAAGCAATCTTAATGGTCAAAACACCATAACTTTCGATTTCGATCAAATGGTGTCACTGTAGCCATTTTGGTCTCAACTAGTATTACAAGCCCTTAAATTAACGTTGGTTGGACAAATGGTTTAAGGTTATAGATACTAGGTAAGGAAACGCCAAGTAACTTTTTGATGCCTTATAATTTTGGCTCTTTTGCAACCCTCACCATATCTTAATTTATCTTCAAATCAGCAATTTTTTGACGTTAGTGCCAGTTATATGCTCTTAAATTAATTATGGCTTTAAATGAAAGATACAACATCGGGGAAGGTCAAGTTTGTTTTCTGAATAGCCAATGCTTTTGGTATTTCTAGCCATTAAAAACTCACTAAATTCCCCTAAAATGACCAAATTTCGCGGTCAGCTCCTATCTGAAGCCCTTAAATTTATTTTGTATCGACAAATTGGTGTTTTGATGACAGACACTACTTCGAAGAAGGTCAAGTTTATTTTCTGGTTAGCCTAGCCTCATTTCTAATGCGTTTTCGGACAGCAGCTTCGCAATCTTCTCAGGAAACGGTAACAAACAACCATTTACCATCTCAGAACAAGATTCAGAGCTGATAACTTTAGCAATCACGTCAATTTTCTTCCCGATAAAAGATAAAACACTGGAAAGCTGAAAATCGATGCGTCAATAATATCAACGAATAATTTTTGCCTTCATGCTACTAAAAATATATATGATAACCAATTTAACATATTCCAAAAGACCATGATAATACTTTTTGAAATACTAAAATCAAGCACAACCTGAGTAATCCCAAGTGAATTTATTTAAATGTTAATGATGCAAAAATTACTCTTGTCACTGCTGATACCAATAACTTGCAAAGCGATTGGGGAAACGGGGCGAGTATGGCTACTATACGGTTACTGTCCATTTTGTCGTTCCAAATCAGGTCTCTAAGCCCGCTTAACGCTTCATGATAGCAATATTTATCAGGTTTACATAAAAATTTGTGATAAAATATAAATTTGACGAAATCCATCTATTCGGTGGTGAGTTACGATCTCTACAGACGGACATAAATAGAACTTGTTATGATTTTTGCAGCAGCAAAGCTAATAGGTGGGAACTCCGCTCGCTTCTATCGCTCTGTTTCAAAAATTTATGTATATTATGTAATGCAATGGTTAGATGATAAATAACTTCATAAATCCTTAATACTTTCCACGCTAAAAACAATGCATTTTGAAATTCGAAAAGCAGAAAATATTTCGAGGGCTGAGAATATTCGTATGTCGTAAACAATATTTAACATTAAAGCAATGGACTTCTGGCACACTATCTTGTATTGGTATGTTGTAGATATTGCCATAGATACCGTGTTGCTTTGATAAAACGAATAATATGGCTATATGGCTCAGGGTAATCGTTCTACCAGTTTCAAAAAATTGTTTAATGTTGAATGCGAAATTTTATCGAACTGAAAAGTGATTGTCCGAGTGAATGTTTCCAGGTAATGCAGGGGTACGCAGTCATTAGCAACGGCAGACAACAATCTAACCATATCCATGCTTGTTGTAAACAGTTAAAACACAAGAATGGACTGACAATTTTACTATCCGCGATTGGGTATGCTGCTATACGTGTAGTAGTAAATCTATTTCTCGCTAGCTTTTTGACAGTACACCATTAATTTCTATGACATGAACCAAAGCTTGTTCAAAATACAGCCATGATGCTCTAGCGGCCCTCTAGAAATACGATGACTTTCCGGGGATTTCAATGGTGGCAAATGCTGTATATATTATATTTTAATATAATTATTATATTACATAATGGGTCATTTTACGAAACCATGTATATAATTTGGTCGGGGGGTGGGGGGGTGGGGCTACATCGACACTTTTTGGCCCATACCACCAGTCTTTTGGAAGGAAATTTAATGGCGCTGTGTGGTGTAGTAATATGCTGTACGACGGTCATTATAAGGTATGGTGGACTTCTGTGCCCCTAACATAGCAGGAGCTAGGGGTCCACAAATTGGATGGGCCAAATGAAGCCAAAAAACACGAGTCCCACTGTAAACGTTCGCGGTATCGCCAGCACATGATAAATGTGTTTTTCATTTCACTGTGATTGTTTGATATTTGCTAATTTTTACGGAAAAACTTGGGGGTAAACATAGACACTGAAGCTGACGCCAAGCTTCAGAAATTTTTTTCGTCACATGTAGCCCCCCGACCTAGGTCAAATCTCACAACTCGCATACGCTGGTAAATAACGACAAATAGTGCACTAGTGCCCATAATTCTATATAACGATAATCGTAATCGGTACAGGTGTCAGTGAAAAATAGAATGTGAGCGTATGTCTATGTGTTGCTTAGTTATGTTATAGTTTTTCGTGACATGTAGCCCCCCGACCTAGGTCAAATCTCACAACTCGCACACCCTGGTAAATAATGACAAAGTGCACTAGTGCCAATAATTCTATATAACGATAATCGTAATCGGTACAGGTGTCAGTGAAAAATAGAATGTGAGCGTATGTCTATGTGTCGCTTAGTTATGAGGCCGAAGGTCACAAAGTGCCAAAAATGAGGTATGCAAAATGTAGCCCCCCACTGACCTTACGAAAATTCAGTTTAAAAAAACCAAATTTAGCATACAGTCTTATAATAGGCCGGATAGAAATATAGTAACTCCCCACTAGAATCGGGCCATATATTAAAATTTTTTAATGAAAATGTAGCCCCCCCCCGACCAAATCCAGAACCTCTAGAAGTAGTTAAGGTTTTACGCGTTATACGTTGTAGAAAAGTGTAGGTCCCCACCCGACTTAAGATGTAGCCTCCCGACTTCAGGTGTAGCCCCCCCCGACTTCAGGTGTGTAGCCCCCAACTTTAGGTGTAGCCCCCCCCCCCGACTTACACATATCGGGGTGTCAATTTTTACAAGACCTATGCATCTGCCTGAAATTTTCTGTCAAACATGTCCCACTAATGGTTGGTTTGTGAGCATAAAATGGTATCTGTATGTGCTGTATCCGTTGCGCTAGAAAAACCTATGCGACACGCTTGTCCTAAAATGGTCATTTTTAACCTCAAAAGGTCTCTAGCGGCACCAATTATAGGCCATATGTCCTCCGAATGGCTTGACCGCGACCCTTTTTGTCCGGCTTGCATACAAACAGACCATAGTTCATGTGTCAACCTATAGAATGAAGACTTATTTCGGATTAAAATTTAAACTCCAGGGGCTCTTTGCGACCCCTGTAACAGGTTTCAGGAAGTTCGTTTTGCATAGAGACGTCGATATTCGAAAAATTCAAGGTTTTTTACGTCGGTACGTAAGGGTCTAAACACTGTACATTCGAAAACGTTTCATTTTGGCTTCAAAAAGTGGTGTTTAAAATTACATGGTTTTGTGAAATGACCCAATATGTAATAATGTATTTACATATTAACATCGTTTTATATACATGCCTGCTGGCATCTCGACAGGCTGAAAATTTGTTGACGGAGAGACAAACCAGTGGCAGCCCCGGCCCCTTCGAACTGAAGGCGGGCCCGACAGTAGGGAGGGGTTGCACAAAAAATTTTGTGGAGGACAAAATTTTCTGGACGGGGAATGAACCGGGGCATCGGAAATATATGAGGGGGGCACGAACCGTGGGCGACAAAATTACTGCCCCCCCATCTAGCGAGATGCTAGATCTGCGTCACTGTTACTGCATTCTATGACGAAGACGAGCAAGAAATGCCAAAATTCGATAAAACTGCACCTTGCGTTAGTCTAAGATGAAAATATCTCGAGGACAAAACCAAACATTTAAAACCACGAACTTTCTAGAGGGAGACGAACAATAACGGTCAGCGGCCGGATCACACCCAACAGAGTAACGCCAGGTCCGCTAAATAATTTAAAGCAAAAACTAAGCATCCATAAGAGCGAACAATACATTTAATAGTTAATATCCTTTATTGTTAAGAAAATCATGTTTGGCTCCGATGTCATATTTTTGAAGTCTGGTTAATTTTCAACATCGAAGAGACGTACTGGCTACAGAAACATAGACATAGCAGCACGTACCTGCGCAAATTCAAAAGAGATACACAAAACACATTAAAACTTAACACACACAGATTGAAATATAAGTGAACACACAAACAGACACACAGCAAAGGGTAACATATTTTTTCTTTTTTTTGATAATTTCAACTTGACGTCTTGTTAGCTACGTTGCTTTTTATTTTCACTTATAGTATTGTTTATTTGTATTGCGAACAAGTTTTGCCATCTGGTTGATACTCTATTTTCAACTAAACTCCCAGATTTTGTAATTTATTTCTTCTCGATTTTTACACGATGGGCAAAAATCAAAGATCTAATTCGTCTTCTGATATTTGTTGGTGTTCTAAACCACATCACATGCATGGTTTGTTGCTCACATTGCAATCATCAAATTCATTTAGAATGGATGGAATTACCGGCGACTGACCTTAGTATCGTCTCATCATTAGGGAAACAGATACTGCATATATATGTAAAACATGCCTTCCTGTGACCTCAAATGATGAAATCCACCGTCTTAAATCTGGTAGCCCCTCTAACTCTATTTAATGCTATGCTCCACAAACATCTTCAGGTTCCCAATCCTCGGAACGGAGTTCTTTTATTCCTCAAGACCTGATAAATAAAATTATTGCCGAGGCAACAAAAGCAGCAACAACCGTCGCAATGGAAGCAGTAATGGAATATCTTGAAAAACGTGATAAAAATCCAATATCGTTATCGTCGGTTGGCCTGAATCCTCGTCAGTTAGCTCTGATTTACAGTAAAATACTTTGGATAAAGCCAAGATTGATGATTACTGCTCCAAGTTAAATATACCTGTGGAATATTATAATACTCTATATAATAATATTATAATACTCTATTATCAGCAATTTTCGCTATGGTAACAACAAACCAACGGCTCTCGGATTATCAAAGTGTGCTTTGCTGAACGCAAGGTTATTGAAAGTAAAGTTTTTAAAAACCGATGAAGATTTCATGTCTGCTAAATTTAATCCTTTTGTTCGTCCAGATATGACTCGTAAAGAGCGGATAGCGGATACAATATCACGTTCTGAATTAAAAAAGCGCAGAGCTGCGGGTGAACACAATCTTATTATCCGTGACGGAAAAATTATTACACAGCTTCGGTCAGCGCAGTTGGAAAACTGATAAACGCTGGGCACAACGGACATTTTGTTCCATTTATTCTTATTAACGCAAGATCGCTTAGAAATAAAATTCCTAATTTACTTTATTTATTACACCAGTATCAATCAACTGTTTTTGCTATAACTAAATCTTGGCGAAATTCAGACGATTCTAATGCTATATTTTCTGAATTTGTTGTTAGTCATAATATTTTTCGCGCTGATAATATATACTTCTCGTACTGGTAGAGGAGGTGGTGTCATTGTTTTTATGCCCAAGTGTTATCAAGTTAGGACTTTTGATGCGGTTTCTAATAAATTCCTTGAAGCATTACGGCTAGTTATCCACCTTTCTAACAAGAATCATTTTTTGGCGTTATTTACCGCTCGCCTACCCCTAACAAGTTTGATTCCACATCTTCTTTATTACTTCACTAGGTGTCGGTTCTTAGAAATTTCAATACTTATGTGTTATCTTGGGTGATTTTAATTATAAAGAGCTTAACTGGGATGGTATAATTCCTGACGCATCTGGCCCTGACTATCTTTTTTCCTCCCGTCTCACTGAGTTTGGTCTTGAGCAATATGTTTCTCATCCTACGCATAATACAGGAGGTATTTTGGATCTTATTTTTTCAAATTCTGTTGATAATATGTATGACGTGTATGTTGGTAATAACTTCGTAAATTCAGGTCATTTTATGGTGCATTGTAAATTTTGTCCTTTTTGTTTAAATATTACAAAAAACTGTTACACTGGCCTGTACACAGCCCTCCGAAAAGTGGGGGGGGGCACTTCGGGGGCCCCTTGTTCATTCTCGGGGGAAATTTCAAAGAGGGGGGCAAATTTTGCTTAAAAATACAAAATATTTCCATATTTTCATGCATTTTTACTACTGTGAACGTACTTTCAAGCTAAAAAAGAATATTTTAGCATTATAAATAGTGGTAATTAATGTTTAAAAAAAATCTGCAAACAAAGAACATAAATTTTCAGACATAAAAAATTTTTGGAATTAGTTGAACATGGTGGATTTCGGCCGAGTGGGGGGACGAACATGGGGGATTTGGAAAGTGGGGGGGTCCCACCACCCCCCCCCCCCCAGTGGACAGGCCAGTACCAGCTATAGAAATTTTAGACGTGCTAACTATTTTGAAATTTGTAACTTCTTATCGTCACGAAACTGGAGCGAATTACTTGATATACTCTCTAATGATGCTGAGAAAACTTGGCATGTTTTAAAAGGAGTGAGTAAAACTGTATTGTATTGATAATTTTGTACCTTGTTTTACTCGAAATTCGAAGACATTTGACTATTTGGTCTACTGCAGCTCATAAGGCCCACAAAAAACAGCTTCGCCTCCATAAAATATGGAAATCAGACCCTTTAAATATGCACAAAAAGACATCTTGGAAAAATGCAACGGTTTTGGCTCGTCATTATAAGAGACTTGATTGTCTGAATACTGAAATAGGATAATAAACTCTGGTAATGATCATAGAGTATGGAGTTTTATTCGTAATAACCTTACATATCCTAGCAACATCCCTCCTCTGAAAAATGGGTCTAGTTCTGTTGTTATTAACTTGGATAAAGCATACTTGTTTATCGAATATTTTCATTCTATGTTATACTGATGATAATGGATTGTTTATATCAGATTAAAGTATCAGTGATAAGATTACGCCGGATATTCACTTTGATGCGAAATTACTTTTACTTAAATATATATTACATATGTTTGGATCACAGAAAACAAAAACGTGGAAAATTACAAACAAACTTTTTAAACCCGAATTCCGGTTCCGGTATGGTTTTTGCCCTTTGCCGGAACCGGAATTCCGGTTGCTCCCTGATATATATACAAGTACACTCAAAAATAGCGATAGGTAGGTTAGCCGTACTGCGAAACGTGTTGAAGGCTGTCCACCCTTAGTTTGGGTTTCGTACTAAGGATTTATTATGGTTTAATAAAACAATCGTATTACAACGGAAAATCTAAATCGGCATTAGAGCTTGAAAGGTATTTACGCACAATAACTCGTAGGCGAAAGGCAGTTGCCCAGGTGGAATCACACAATCATATTCTGCAGACAACTGTGTCCGCATTGGTAATGTTATTTTTACGGCAACGCTATTACTTAATGTATGTTTAAACTAGTTGCACAGATGCTGGTAACATACTTTTCAGCAGTAAAATTGGGCGCTGTTGAGTACACGTCATCGAACTCTTGGATACGCACCGGTATTCGACGACAACCTGGACCTTTAATAAGGTTTTCTAACTGACTCAAGCGCTGCGATAGTACCGCTGGTCGTACGAGATCAACTTTGGTGACAATGACGAACACCGGAACTTCTAGTGCTACGGCGAGTCCCAGATGTTCACGTGTTGTACCAACTGAAAAGATAAAAATAAAACCGTTTTAGCAACACAACGTACAGGCGCAGCCAGAATTAGGTGCAAAATAATCGATGGAAATTTTGATCGTTTTCGATTTTGGCGCAGTTAGACAAATTTGAAAATTGTAAATTTCGATTAAACGAAATCTCGACGGATCGCGATTAAACGAAATTTCGATCGATTGTGATTTCGATTGCACTTATTTTTGGCCGCGACTGTACACTCGAGGACATCCGTACAAACTACAAATACGAACAACGCGAATACACGATATTCGAAAAAACTTTTTCCCACATAGGGTGGTTAGATCTTGGAATGCTTTACCACACGAAGTGGTTACGGCCACCAACGTCCAATCATTTAAACGTCAGCTGCACACCACTGGTGCAATCCCGCGATTTTAACCATTGTGTTTACATTTTTCTACTTTCAACACAACCGCAACGAACAAAGAAATCACAAGCCTCATTCTTATGAGGATCTTGGGTCCATCGACAGGTGAAGAATGATGTGCAAACCAAATCACTTTCACCAACCTGTCGCATGGACGCGTTCAGGTACAATGCTCTACGCTATTACGATTGGAAACTATGAATATATATTTATACATAGTCGTATTTGTACAGGAAAATTGAGGACTATTCGATGTGGTACCATCGCGTTTACCATATCCCAATGCTGCTGCCCATTCCACTTGACAAGACCTATTGTTGACAGTAAAATAATTCGAAAACCCACTAATGTTACAAGAAATATAGATACAATACAGTGGAAATTATGTTATTAGCTGCCAAAGTATCAAAACTTTGACGTTGAACAAAGTCAAAATTTTCATAAAAACGCTATTTTGGTTTCTTCCTGTTATTAAAGCTGAGCGAGGGAAGCGAGCGGAACAGACATCGCAAACCTTTTTTATCAATAGGCGTCACGAACAACTCGTGTTCGAGTGGACTAGTTTCAACAAAGCTTATTTTGTTCGACAAGAAAAGTGATGTACCGTTAGTTGAAAGCTAAAAGTCCGCCCTAATATTGTGAGTCAAAATGAACAAACAAACAATTTTTTTATGTTTTTATGTCATATGAGTTTGTTAACGGTTATAAACCATGCCTAATACGATGGTTTTCGTGGTTTACCGTTCAACATGACTACTATAACATACTATTCGAGGATATTATAGTCGACAAACTCGAATTCCATTATGTAGCTTTGTTCGCCTACATATTGCCTTCACGACATTTATAATAGTCTGTCTGGGCTCTCCATGTACTTGAAACTATTGATTTAACGCGACGCACACAGAATGTAAAAAAGCTACAAAGAAATTAAACATAAGCGGCAACGGACAACATAAAACAAAACTGAACACCACACAAACACGCAACGACAAAACTCACACAAACACGCAACGACAAAACTAACATAAATATTAACACAGTTTTTCTTTCCCCCCCCCCAAAAGTTCCATATAACTCCGCTTGGCTACAAATACTTTATCAACAACCATCTATTTTCAGTTCAATCAGAAATTGAACAATCTATAGTAAACAACAATTCTTACGTACCTACTCCTTTATTGGCTGACACCACAAGCAGAGCAAAATGAGGTTTATACCCGGTCAAACCAAAAATAGTAGTCTTCAAGTATTTCTCGTGTCCGGCCAAGTCAATAAATGTGACTAGTTTGCTCGAAATTTCTAAGATCTCTTCCACTGAATGTTGTTGGTGGGTTATTATCTAAATAATATAAATACATACATAATATAATAACTTGGGTTTAAAAACATACCACCCAAATAGGCTGTCAACACTGTAAACATGGTACAACAGAATATTGGGCAATCAGTACCTGTACTTTCATCATAAATATGACTATTAAAATAACATCGGCGATCTGGTAAGTCCATTGAAAAAAATACCGGTTTTACGCATGGCGATCACGACATGAGAGTGAAACTGCACTGGAGACATGAAACTGAACTCCCCCTAAAGAAAAGAGTAAGACCAGTTTATAAACTGTGTAGCGGTTTGTTTCCGCCCGGGATTTGACTATTTTGAACGAATGAACTCAATATTCTTACGGGCTCACGCACAAATTGACTGGGTAGAAGCTTGGAAACGCCCCCTCCCCCCCAAAAAAACTGGGAAATAGTGGAAGGGGTCTTCGTACTTGCATTTTGTCGCGTGCATTTACAACAAACGTGTAGTTGTTTTATTGGATATTTTTGCTGAAATTGCGTCTTTCAGCAGACCGCGCTGCATTCCACTTAAGGAAATCATCATAACGATCGAAATAAAAGCAAAAGTATTAAGTTTTGCTTCAACCGCTTTTTGCTAGGGCTATTTTCGATGTCACCTCAAGTGCTGAGGTAGCATAACCTGCACGAACCGCCGAAATCATGGAGGAGCTCGAAAATCCCGTCCCTTTCGGCTCCTCCAGGATTTCGTAAGTCCTGTCCGAAAGTGATTGAAGAGGCGAAAACAACTAGAATCAAAATGAAGCGCAAAACGACTGAATGACTGCATGTACTATACCCTCACGAATGACGATTGCTTGATTGATCTTCGCTCTCTGCTGCCTGGCGCACAAGATGCCAGTCCTTTCTAACACATACTGTACATTACCAAAATTTTCGAAGTCTTATGTTATAAAACAAGTAACACTTTATGTGTCCATATGTGCTTTTTGTGCCTTTAGTACCGTGTTAAATTAATCCACATACGTGAAGGCAGCCGACATTATGGAGTAACTGAGATTACGAAACAAATCAATGGTAAGACAGTTTGTATATCAAGACTAATGACACTACACTACCAGCCGAACGAACACGTATAGTGAATAAAAGACGACCTAACAGACATACCTGACCCGCAGAATCAAACCCGACTAAGTCAAGACTTATAGACGAAGTGCGGCCGGTCTGTATTTCGTGTAAATGGCGAAATAGGTTAAGACGGGCGCGTCCGCGGCCGTTGTCCATTTCTCCCTGAGTAATAACACCAAGCAGTGTTGATTTCCCTGCATCAGCGGAACCCAAAACCGCTACACGGAGATCGATAAACTGAAATTTGGCACACGAAATGCATATTAAAATAGTAACACACAAACTGTTAAACCACATAGCTGAAGTTCACTGACGATCGAGTATTGAAACCCTAATTTATTGCTGTTGGCGAATTGACGTCTTTCCAATATGGTGCATTTGTTTTGTCTTATTCAATATAACTAATAGCAGAATATCCAAACATATTTAATAGAAATCCGCCATCACAATGGAAGCGGCAACTAGCAAAAGCCATTGGTATTGGAGCGAAAAAGCCATGACCGCAAAAAAACAAAACAGCGTATTCAAAGATGTTCGTAAAACCGACATGATCACCCCACCGCAGATACATTTCTACACTGACCTAACCGTACAATCATGCAACGCCATGGTATATATAATTACACTCCATTCCAGTCAATAGTGTATAATATTCAATGCAATGATAAGTATATACGCGCCATCTGGCACACGCATCATCTGAGCTGGCCTGTGTAAAAAATTTTGTTTTTAATTGATTTACCCGATGAAAATTTTTGGCTCAATCAATAATCAAGTTGTTTCCAATGTAAGTTATTGCGAGCCCTACAGCACTTTCCTATAGGAGGTATTAGGAAACCAGTGAATCCTCGCTGCCAATACGCCCAACAAAATGGCTTAAAATTAAAACCAGCAAAAATGTCAACCATAAAATTTAGATATCCAAATAAGAATTTTAAAGAAATTCTGCCGCCAGTTACACATGAAATATCTAAGTACCTCTCGGACGCCAGTGCGTGAGAAGAGCTTACTACTATACATCATACAGTAGCAGGACCTTCAAATGGATGACAGGCGGGCTAAGCCTGAACTTTACTTTTAGTATTCACATAACTTAACTTGGGGCATTTACTATATAATTTCCATTATACAAGCCGTCATTCCAAAATATTTAAGATGAGTGATGTATTTCGACCTTCTGTCAGATGACTGCGGCGAACACATTTGGCTCCAATGTTTCAAGAGCAACTGCTTGTCCAAGGTAACATGCTACATCACGCTG
The DNA here is from genome assembly GCA_030248225.1 of Trileptium ribeirensis. Lineage (NCBI taxonomy): Eukaryota > Metazoa > Nematoda > Enoplea > Enoplida > Thoracostomopsidae > Trileptium > Trileptium ribeirensis. The sequence continues at coordinate 28,908 of JASANE010016733.1, read as the reverse complement.
TTTGAACCTAAAAGAAAACCAGCAAAAGAAGATTCTTAACCAGGGAAACATCTGGTGCCATTTTTCAGTCCAGAAGAAACTAATCTGGCATGTCCACAGAGGGGGCACCCATAGTTGTGCCTTTTAGTAATTTTGGCTATGTCCAAGCTCAAGTTTGCGAAGCCAACGGTACAAACGAATTTCCGTTCGTTTTTGCATATTGCGGCGACTAGTATAATACAGATTTGTTACACATCTAGGTATGAATATTGGGTTTGTGGTTTTGCTTGTTATTTTCTTTTTTTAATTTTTTCAATCTATCATTACTCCAACAGTTTTTACGGTAGTTGGGAATTCGCCGACCTAGGCGCTTAGTGTTTTATTAGAGCACTTTTATATACTTATACTACGTTACACAATGCAAAACAAACATCGTTACATCAATGGGTAATTCAAGAAGCATTATACCAAAATATACAGTGTATATATCAACGAAATATACTGGCTCCCCACTGGTGGGAGATGGGGGCCGCCCATATGCTTGGTTCCCCTTTTCATACCGCCAGATATTTTGATCGCGCCCAACTGACAAACCGTATGGAGTGACTCGTACTTGGAGATAATCTTAATTTATACTAATTTCTTCATATTTATGACGATTTTTGTTCGAATTGGGAGGTATTTCGGCACCAACCATAAATGCAAGAGTATATTTGCAACTTATTTCAAGGAATAATTAATTTTAGTACCACTTTGACGGTTCAAAACTAGAGCAACCTTTCATCTCACGCCACTCGTAGTAGCCAATACCTAAACCGGGGCCCGCCCGCATAACTGCCCACCTCCTCTTCTTCAGGCAGCCGTTTCATACTTGGGGGCACCTCGGTTACTTATGCCTCATAAATTTAGACCCGGTGAAAAAGCCAGAAATAATGCAGTTCGGTACACTCAATGATAATTTTCATACTTGCTGATTATCAGGAATTTTGCGTATCAAAACTTCAGCCACCTTCTTTGATGTAGACGACCCATCGTCGGAATCGTCAAATACTTCCCGTTCACGTAGGATTTTTAAAGAGGCACCAAGTCTACAATATTTATAGATTTAAAGTTTAGATTTAAGATTTAGGAGTTGAAATTTACATGAACAAAACATCATCATACCAAGCAAGAAGCAAAATATTGCTTCCATCTGTTATACACAAATTATAGATTGACAGTATTTATATGTCAGTAATGCAACACCATTTCATAAAGGCTGGTCCAGTACACCGGACCGATTTCAGGCATGGTGTTATCCGGCTTCCAGAATAGTCGGGTAAAAGGGATGATCAAGGGAGATTAACATAACAAAGCTAAGATTCGGCATTTGATAGAAAACAATAAACGGTTCAGTGCTAACTACGAATACTTGCTAAAAATTGGTGTCTCTATTTGCTAAAAATCAAATAAAAACAAACATTATACATAAAACTGCTAGGATGAAAGATACTGGTGCAGTTAACACAATGTCGAAACAATGTCATCGCTGATGGCCGATGTCGACCTATGCAGTTTACCGATGTCGACTTATGCAGTTTCTAATGTAGACAGTAAACTGAAAAACTGGTTCTTTTTGGGTATTTAAAATACAGTTTACGTTGGTGTCTCCGGAAGACGAAGAACTGTGACAGAAGCTTTACGCAATAAGTCATGTGTACTGAGCTGCTAGAAGAATATCAATACTTCCATCTCAGGCCTAACTGAATCAAGGGACTTCCAAATTTCAGTTGCATATTTGACAGGACAAAAAATATTTCACATTTAGATAGTAATTCTGTCAACACCAACAAAGAGTAAAAGTAACAAAATTTGACTATTTCAAACGGAGCGACGGTAGTTCCACAAACAATGCCCAATTATTGTACAAAATAATTGTCCGTCCTTGCTACACATAAATTTTCGCTAGATTGATGGATTTTCGCAACTTTTTATTCCATGCGTAAAAGAATGTACCTGTGTACCTAGCTCTGTGTTCAGCTCTGCTCCAACTATTCCCTATCATAATTCTCATAATTCGCACGAGCTGCAACATTTTGATTTGATTCATTCGAAGATCCCACTATTTTCTGTTACAAGTCTTACCAGAGGTGTAGCATCGACATATAGAAACCACTAAAAATAGTTAACATTTGTCATTTTCAATTCAGTTGTATCAAGAGTTCTTAATGTAAGTTCTCTAGAAATGTGCGACACTCGGGGTCATAGCCATGACAATTGATTATCCGAAGATGTGGTCGTTTTTTCGTTTACCTCAAGGGTTCGTTGGAGGGGGGAGGTATCGGCTACACCAGAACACCAAGAAGAATAAAGGTCGGAAACGAAAAACCGTGCTATATATAATATAAACGACCGTTGAAAGAAGCAAACATTGACTGGACTGATGCAGGTCGCCTCACACATCATAGACAGTTATGGAGGGAAATGATAAAACAGATGACCGATCGCCTGGCAAAGCGTGAGAAACAACAGGGAAACCAATACCGTGGAAAAAGGCTGAATCGAAATTCAGTGATGTCAAACGATGATCAACTATCATGCAACTTTCCATGATGTGTAAAGATTAGCCAGACTAGGGCTGGCCTAGGCATACACAAACGGCGAAGGCACGGTGGAAACGATCAGAGCGTCATGTCCACATGCACATTTTGCGAGAAGATTTTCCGATCTGACAACACCATGAAAAACCACGCCAAAACTTGCCAAGGAACGGTACGCGACGATCCAGGGAAACGCAAACGTGGTAACTGTCTTAGCGTTGTATCCAAGACAAATTTTGCGAAGCTCAGGCGGATGTGCACGGCTGACGAGGGCGACGATGGATCCAGGGGTATGGTGCGGCAGTTCGTCCGTGCCAGAACTTACACGGCGACATATTACATATGGCCCAATTGTCAAATACTGTAGCGGCGACGAATCGGTCAACACATCAGACAAAATGCCGTGGACGAATCGAGGAGAGAGACATGCTCTTATGGAGGCGAACGCCTAGAGACAGAGACACACCACACAAGTTATAACAAAACTAACAGCGGCAATAAGTTTCCCGTGCCCGATAACAGCCAAGTACAAGCTATCAGCCTCCCAGGACATCACAATGAATTTGGAATTTTGAGTCGAGGAACCATAAGGACCCCATGCCCCATACCCTTGGAATTATGAGTTGCAGAGCAAAACCAACACCGACAATGAGTTTCACATGCCAGAAAACTACCCAAGTGAATCTTTTCAGCAGCCCAGGACGTCAGAACAAATTCAAGGTGCATTACGTCAAACCCCATAACTCCAGAACCGGAGCCTTAATCTAAAAACAAAAAAATGCGCACAGGCATTTATCATTTACTATGAAGTGAAACCAACCAGAGTAAAAAGTTCGAAGGTTAAGATAAATATAACCTTGCTTCCGTGAAGGGTACTAAAATTAGATAAAACCTTCATTTTTACCTTTGATCCCGAACCATGGGGCGCCATACCTCCCTACCCATAAAACCATGGGCCTCAGAGCAAATGCAACACCGGCAATGAGTTGGTTATGCCGGAAAATCCCCAAGCCAAACTTTCAAGCCACCAAAGACGTCAAAACAAATTTTCGAATTTTGAGTAAAGGAACCACAAGTGTGCCATATCTCAGGCCCTATAACTCCAGAACCGGAGCCTTATTCGAAAAACAAAAAAGAGGCATCGACATTTATCATTTTACTGTGAAATAAAAGCATCTAGAGAAAAAATTTGAAAGTTAAGATAAAAATAACATTGCTTCCGCGAAGGGTACTAAAAAGGCGAAAAACCCACATCTTGACGTCTGACCCCGGAACCAGACCCCAAATCAAAAAACGCTCGAGGATGTACACGGTAAATCGATTATGCCGGTTGGAATGAGCCCAAGATCATGAGAATCAATCAAGGCGTTCCCGAGTTATGGCCGATCACGCACACACAGAGACGGAATTTAAAATATTTCACCCCTGCAACACACAATCTCCACTATGTTACACTACGTTCTGAAAACTATCGTGTACCGCGTGCTTGGTAATCTAAAGTTTTTGTAAGGTAAAAAAGCAACATGCCGAAATTTGAAAAAGCTATATTTCTGACAAAGGGTCCATGAACAACATTCTGGTTCACAACGGTTCCCGGAGTGTTCCAGCAAAAAAACGATGTTCAGCTAAGTTCTCGATCTCGGTGAACTTACATTCCGAGTCTCCGTTTTTAGAAGCGAAGCATGTACAGCAAGATATGGGTTGTAAAACACTAATGTAGTATTAGTATGTAGTAGATTTGTTAATAAACCCTTAAAACCCCGTTTTTGGTACGAAAGATGCGGTCGAACTTCTCAGCTTCAAATAAACTCACATCGTCATCATTTTTGCTATTATATAAATGAAAAAATACCGAAATCCATCAGCACGAAAGTGAATTATTAGTTATACCAACAGACAGAAAAACATTTCCACGATTTCTCAGCCTAGCACCTCTGTTGAAACTCCACTCGCTCTGTTTCAATCAAGTAACTACCTTTCTGCCATCCGTCGCAAAGTCGAAATAGATGAATCCAACTCGTCCTGAAATAATCCAGCACAAAGCCCGTCGTCAGTTACACCGATTTCATAAATAGCTTCGCCTTGTCCTTCGCGTAGACGCCATTTTAGCTGAGTTACAAGGTGCTCGAATCGGTTAGCAGACGGTTCAATTAGCTTCAGCTGAAATTCATAAATAAGCGTAATGAATTCTAGAAGGATCTGAACAATAAACGATAGCTAGCAATGATACCAAGTATATATTAGGTTTAGAACTGCCTGAAATATCAACTGCCGTGACGGGTTAAGAAAATTGAGGCTGCCTGATTTGAAACTAATAGGACCTCATCTAACAAACAAAACCCGTGTACAGCTGGAAATCCTATGATCTAGTAATTTAGGGATTCTGGCAGGATCCCCCAAACAGAGGTCGAAAATTCGGGTTCACTTACGACACCAAGGCAGGAAGAAGTTCCAAATGGCAATGATACGTAAACAAATTTTGGCACACGCAGAAGACTTACTACATGGTCGAAAATAATTTAATATGAAATTCTATGCAGTCGCTGTGCCTCAGTACTACATGTTTTTTGAAACAATGTGAGCGAAGCCATCACAGTTTCCACTGAGCCACTAGAAAGACAAAACCGATAAGATTTCTTTTTGCCAACCGGTGTATATCGTAACTCATCTTCGGGTGGATGGATTCTGTACTACATATTTTTTAGTTATACATTGTAGTGTGAGCGAAGCCATACAGTTTCCACTGAGCCACTAGAAAGACAAACCGATAAGATTTCTTTTATCTCGTAACTCATCTTCGGGTGGATGGATTTCGATAAATATTTGTTCGACAGGAATTCTTTGTCAAAATGAAAATACGGGTACCAGTAATTTGCAGCCCCAGAGGCGCCATATCGAAAAATGAAGTTCACGACTCATGACAACTAGTTGAAAATCAGTTTTGGCGGACTGTAGGCTCAAATATGTTCGTTGGCCTTTTGCGAAGAATATCGATTTTCCACATTTCAGCATGTTGTTGCGTATTTGTGCTTTCGAGATAATGTGTTTAAAATTACACATGAGGAATACGATGGTATTGGTTTCCCGGTTTTTTACTATCGGCGGACTCGATGTACAGAACGTAGTCGGTCAACATTTATTTGGTTGAGTATATATCAGGGAATAACCGTCCTTTTAAACCACATCCCTCACAGGAATCTGTCGTTTTTTTTGAACATGCAGAATATAAAAATACCTTACACCATACGGCTTTACGTAAATTGCGTCAAACTGAATGTGCTTCTAACGCATGGACGTAAACTAAACAGTTTGACTCTGTTTCTAAGCGCCCGCCTTTACTGAGCATACGGTTGTTACATGTTATTATGAAGGAAACTTAAAATTATTGATTTATATGGTTGTAAATCAAAATAAAAGAAGGTATACAATAATTTTCAGGTCAGTGGTCAGAGACAATGTTTAGGCTAGCGTTGGTTAACCAGTGCCCCTCAACTAGATGATGATGCCTTTCTGACAAAATGCTATAAACGAGACAAGTTTCAATAAAATTCGCACAGTTTCAATAAAAACAGTTTAGTACCAAGAGTGCAGTTTCTGGCTGCGTTGCACATATGTGACGTTACTGCAACGTAGACTAATTTAAACAGGTTATAAGCGCATTGGTTGGTGCTTGGCGCAATTTATATTAGCCAATCTTTCAGCTAAGTACTTCTAAATAATCCATACTCTGTTACGGAGCTGTACCGGATTGATTCTAAAATACGAAGCAGACTTCTGAATGGGTGAAATAGCTGCTACAAGCATTGACTTGATTTTGTTTTGTTAACAAACTCCAACGGTGTCAATATGAAAAATTTCTACTGAAATTATGTGTCCTACTTATATTTCAATTTGCTGAGTTATTTTTTTCTTTTGTTTAGTAGTCTTGGAACTGATCACTGTGTATTTATTACATGCATACACCACAGATCAAACAAAAAATGTGGAAAATTGTAAAAAAAATTTAAACCGGAATTCCGGTGTGGTTTTTGCCTTTTGCCGAAACTGTAACCGGAACACGATTTTCGCCTGAACCTGAATTTATTGCGGTTACTCCCATGTATATGTATTTGTTTGCTACGCTGAACCCCTTGGTTAATCAACATGTACCTCAGCACAAATATTTCATACAATTTTAGTCGTTGGTTTCGAATTTATGGTGGACCTGCCCAATTTCCGGAATAAACAACTACCTTCATTTGTCTAGACATAAATTGGTTTCGAGACATTTCGAATGGTATGTATAGGTTTACGGTACTTTGAACACAATGATGTAGTCATCTAAATACAGACTAGACTGTGCTAAATTCCTCGTTCTCAAATACTTTCAAAAGATTTAAGATCGACCGTCGGCGAACCCGATTTACAGATATATACAATTTAGTCTGTCGTCTCTTATTTGACTATGCACTGTTTTATGAGCCTTTAGATAAGCTATTGCTGGTACAATACGATGATGGTATCCTGTAACTACTATCAGACAAGCACTGCAAAGCTTTAGGGGCTCCAGTGCTTTTACGATTACGGTAGTATGTATAAATCATAAAACCTGTCACAAGTGATTAAAAGTAATGACAGCTATAAATGACACACACTGGCTCTGTTTGAACATCGCTTGCGGGATACTAGTATTATGACGTCGTAACTGTGCCTATTAAAGCTATTTTTGTAAATCGAGGTCATAAATGACTCAATGAACGGTTCACTTTTCGGATTATATGGATCACATTCTGTTTAGTAAGGTCGTCCTGCACCTCTGCTCTATTCAAGATGCCGGTACTTGTACTACTATATATATTAGTATTCATACAGGACAAATGAAAGATACCTTCCCCAATGAGGATGCGACGAGTATACACTGCTGTAGATTTCACTGCATCTGAAGGAGTAATGGGCTAAACCGCATTATTCTGACTAAATCATCCGCCTCTCCTCCCAGATATAATCAAAATATCAATTTTTACGTTTAAGAAGGCCCTCTGATAGCTTTTCGTTGGATGACAATGCCTGGTGTAATCTGACCACTCAGTAGTTCTAGGATTTCAGCTTGCGCCATCTGAAATCCCATACTCTAGAGTAATACTGATCAAAAATCGTAAACTTTGCACACACCCCCTACGATAATTTTTTTATTTCATGAAAAAAAATACTAAACTGTGGTTATGAAAGAGTGAGCTGTTAAAATGCATTCAATGTTTAAGAATGGATCAAAATCTACTGACGGCGATCTATATGTAACGTGCTACAGATTGCAACATATAAGTTAGCATGCTGCAACTACTCTCTTGCTTATCCTAACAGAAGGAGGGTCCATAGTTTCTCGACCTACCCAGGTTTCCCCAGACTAATTTAGCCTTCTCCCAGGCTCCCTGTTGACGCACTTTCGTCAATCCCTCAAGCGCTGTTCTGCACGACTGAAAATCACCTACTGTACCAAATCATTTCCAAAGATATATACTTAAAATAAAGTACGTGTTTCAATGAGGCAGAAATGTAAGTCATCTTGTACCATCCATAAGTCGATCACCAATGAGTAACAAAACTGTGCTCATCCGACATTCGAAGTTACGTTACATATTGCACATAGGTGACCAGATGCCTCGGCTCATGGTGGGTGGTGAGATGCCACTAGGTGGGTGGCCCACTGGAGTTGGGCTATTTTTTAAATTTTTTGAAACTTATAGCTTACCACGGGGAGTAACCGGAATTCCGGTTCCGGCAAAAATTGTGTTCCTGTTGCGGTTCCGGCAAAAATCGTGTTCGTGTTGGGGTTCCGTCAAAGGCAAACCTTACCGGAACTGGAATTCTGGTTTGAAATTTTCCATGTTTTGATTCATCTGTGATCCAAACATATGTAATATATACAATGATCTAGTTCCAATACAACCAAACAAAGAATAAGATTAACTCAGCAAATTGTCATAGGAAACGGAAGTAGGACACATAATTTGAGTAGGAATTTTTCATCTTAATTCAGCAGGAGTTTGTTACCAAAACAAGGCCAGCTCGATGCTTGTTGCAGGTATTTTACACATTCACAAGTCCGGTAAGTTAGAATTAAACTGGTCCAATTCGGTAACAGAGTATGGTCAATTTAGAAGTACTTAGCTGTAACCTTGGTTAAAATAAGTTGCGTAAAGCGCGCTTGTAAACTAAGCAAGTGCGCCTGTAAACTTTGAAAATCACTCTACATTGAAGCAAAGTAACATACCTGCAACACAGCCAAAAACTGCGTTCATGTCAATGAACTGTATTTACTGAAACTGTATTTATAGTATCCCTTCCTTTATATTAGAACCATATAAACCAATAATTTTAAGTTTCCTGCAGAGTAATACGTATGTAACAAACGTATTTGTAGTATATATATAAAGGCAGACGTTTTAGACAGAACGAAAGTGCTTAGTCTACGCTTCATGAAAGAAAGTGCTTAGTCTACGCTTCATGAAACCATATTTAGTTACCAGCAGATTCAGTGTGACGCAATTTCCGCAAGGGTGTACGAGTGGCAGGCAATTTTTTGCTCTGGGGGTCCAAAATCAACATACAATAAATATTATTAGCTATTAGCTTCCTCAGTTTCTTCAAAGTTCCATAGAGACAATTATGTCATCACAATACATTCAGTTAATGTAAAAGTTATTATTAATACATTTTAAATCCATTGTGCATTCATTTCTCTCTTCATCTATTTTACTACATGTATGTTTCGAAGACCAGATTTCGGTTTAAATAGACGGTTCCGGTTCTGGCAAATTTGGGTTCCAGATATTCCCTATACCATAAACTACTTTAATAACGTTACAATATACTTTATGAGGCATTCCTGGTATTTACTGGTATATCTTCCTTTACACCACCTAGAAATTGTTCTACTCAGTGGAAATAAACCTGAATATTCACGTCTACGCTGTTACTTCCACGGCAAATCCCACCTCTGCCTACACTACAAAACAAATATTCTTAGAGTAGTACATACACATTTCACCGACTGAGACAATTCGTAAGTAAATATATACACCTCAGCCACTCGACCCCGTTACACTATCTGTTGCTACAGTTTCTTGTAAACATTCCCATACACACCAATTACTGGTTATGTGACAAAGTGAAAGATAGGGAAACATGATCAGGCGTAATAAATATCCACTAGTTTCAAAAAAATGTTCTATCTTACGCAAAAATATTCGTGCTTAAAAGCGCATTTTTCCACCGCAATGTCCTTGCACAGTGCAGTGCACCAAACACAACCAAACATATCGCATTGTACTAAATTGAAAACTGTAGAGATTTTTCCACAACCTCTCCTGTAGATTAAGCAAAGAATTGCCGTAACGCATCCTCTCTGCTGTTCATTAATAGTGTAAGAGCATTTTTCACCGACAACCCTGTTTCACATAACCAATTAAACGCACCTAATATACCTAACGTTATATTTAGTCCACGGGCTTCTTGTTTCATGCCTGTAAGGGGGATTTTTTCCTACTAGTACGTATGTCATTTTTCCTAGAAAACTAATGAAGGTTGTTGGTATTATTGCTGGCTACATGAGTCAAACTCCAAGAGTTAGGTCATCAAGATTTGGCCAGTTTGGGGTAAATTAGGAAAGCAGGAGATTAAATGCCACCAATGCTTGGACCAGACTGACTGTGTAGATGTTGCCTATGTGAATTCTAAAAAGCCTTTGACAATGTAAACCGTTAAGCCTGCTACATAAACTGACTGTCTAGACGTTAAAGAATCACTCCGCCAATAGTTCGATGATGTTGATGAATATATGTCATGTGCCGTCCACAAGTTGCGGAGGACATTAGGCTCGGTTGACGTGTAATGATGTACTGCCCTAACCTCGATTTTGACTCTTTCTAGTTCTATCTAGACATTTTGACTAGTTACTTCCAAGAATGGTTCGTTGAACCCAATGATTCGAAATGATTTATAATGCATTTCGGTCCAGTTAATCCGCGTGTAGCTTACGATGATAGGTAACTGTGTATAGATAGGGTGTCTGCGGCCTCGCCGTTGTGAAATTCAAGGGTTTTCAATGGTAATTTGGGTCAAAATTCAAGTGTTTTCAAGGGTTGTTACTGATATTTTTTAATAAAAATTCAAGGAACTACTTGAAAAATACATTTGCGCAACGCGGTACTAAAACTGTTAACTAAAACAAACCAGCACTCTGTCTTGCAAACCACCCAAAGATATGACTCAGCCATATCAGGATACAATTTAGAGTCCATCTAAATGTAGAAGTCGTGGTACAATTACATATCAGGTGCTATTATAAACTCGGAAACAAAAACGTGGCAGGAAAAAGGTAGTTATACACGGCTTATTGATGTTATCACCTTGTTCCGACAGGTTTTCCTTGTTTCACTTAGTAGATTAATTTATTTTTTCCACAATGTTTGATAGCACTACGAATAGGCTGTGGTCCGAATGGGAACACTGTATAATATCGTGTGGGTTTCATAATCACTAGTCGAGAACGCGTCAGCAATCTGGAAGTGAATTTGACAAATAAATTTTGTGGCAAATTGAAACTCTAAATATGAATTTTACAACCATTAAAACGGCAACCGCCTAATTTTTGAGACTTTCCTACCAAAAACACACATTGAGCTGCCTTCAGACCTAAATTCAACCGTTTTAAAGGGTTTTAGTCAAATTCAAGGGTCTTCAAGAGTAACTTTCCAATCCAATGGTTTCAAAGACTTTCTAGGGCGCGGACACCCTGAACAAGACCGAGATCGAGTCCAAAAAGGATATCGGGGTGATCATCACGGATGATTAAACGTTTTCTAGTCACTGTGCGTTGGTCGCAGCAAAAGCGCACAAAGTAATTTTCCCAATCCGTAAAACCATCCACCATTGATCAAAGCTGATATGGCTGCATCTGTATCATTCACTAATCCATCCGCATGTGGAGTTTGAGTAAATGTTTGGTGCCCATACTATGAGCGGGATATCCTGCTAATCGAGAAGGTAGATCGGGTCGCCACGAAAATGATCCCGAGGAGTTCCGGTGGGCCTCCGAAAATAGGGGTCGCGGGCTTCGAGAAATCTCAGGGTCGGCCTCGCCACAGCCAACCCGGGTGGGGAGCGAATCAAATTAGAGGTCAAAAAATTTTTTTCACCACTTTTCTTAAAAAAACATAGTGTCGCTGAGTTCTTATATCTTATATTTCAATTATATGTTACCAAGGAATGCATGCCGAGTTTTCCGATGTCGATGATGATATGGATGCAATCGTCCGTAATGGCGACCGTCTGAAGGCAAGATTGCTAATGCGTATTTGGAGCAGTTCAGTTATTACCATAGCGACGGCGTCCCGTTTGCAGGACTGTTGAAAGGCTATGAAGTGTTCTCACTCGACGATATGCAACACATAACGGAACCGCGTAACCCGGTGCACTTGTGGAATAATGAAGGCGTGCTTTCAATAAACTATTTCTGCTACCCGGTCCAGTTCAATGCGAAATTTCTCGAAGACTAAGGCGAAACTTTTGAGGTCAATGTTCTCTTCAGCGAAGAAGAATTTGATGCAAACTTTCGCGCCTTTAACTATGTGTCTTAGACTATATATCTGTCACCGGTCACCCGTCCACTGGAAAACGGTGGCAATTGTCGCAGCTGCTGGTATTTTCGCTCGTGAACAACGTGGATTATTTCGGAGAATCGCCTGCTATGTGACATATTCTCAGAAACTATCTCGAATTGCCTTTGACGACCGCGAACGTCGAATCCGTGTAATCTGCGCTTGCCCTGAACGACACGCCTTTTTGTCGGACACGCTCTGCTGACCGTGTTAACCAATATGTCAGTCTTATGATGGGTTCTGAATCGTCACAGCAACACGATGTTGATTTATCCCTTGCCATCTGGCAGATCTTTCGTCGCCGAGATCTCGCCTTGCCTATGATCGCTGAAAACAAGCAGAAGTCAGCCACCCCGCTGCTTAAAACTACAGCTGAAAAAAGTGCTGGTCGACAGAAGAAATTGGAACTGCGCCGAACAAACCGAAGCTCAACTAGGGATTGGAATTGTAACCCGGGAATGCGAAGAAGAGTACGATGAAGACTTTATTGTGCTCGACTGCAACGATCTGTTCGGATACAACTCGGTTGATAAAGATTTTGACGGTTTCGACCCTGAAGAGTTGACCGGATTTCCCACACCTCCTCCAGCGGGCCTCGAAGATGTCGTCGAACACAAGACGTGGCGACAGCGTCAACGGCTTCGCAGGAGTAGCGAATCGTCATAAAGATGGTGGGCCGGCTGTGGTCTGCGGGGAGGGGGTGGTGGTTTGGTATCAAAATTTGTTGGGGTGTCTTGCTGGTGGCGGTGGCATTCACAGTAAAGACCAGTGCTTCGATGCATCCTCAACGACGGCGGCGGCGAGTGACAAAGTGGCAATGGGCAATGACATGTTAAGTACGTATATTGTGTACGTTAATGGAGAAAATATACCACGCATGGTTAAAATTTGGAGGATACAGCTTAGTGAAATCTTGGTAATTCAGCCCCGTAAGGGGAAGTTTTGAGAACTTGAGCTGCACAGGGCGAAATTTTGGGATATTTTTGGAAATCATGTTGCTGAAAAAGTAGTTTACAGAAAAAAATCCCGGGGTCGCGGCCGATCGCAAATAGGGGTCAACGTCTCAGGTATGCAAGACCCAATAGGGGCTCGAAGCCAATATAGGTACGCCCCCATAGCGAAACCACGGATTCAACGTAAGCAGTATGAGGATAGGCTGAACCGTTTGGGAATCCAGACCTAGGAGATACGGCGTATACGACGTAATCTGATATTGCTTTACACGATGACTCATAGCAAAGTTTCACTAGATTTGACGAAGTTCTCCATGCCGAATTTTGCCGGAACCAGAGGCCACGACTACAAGCTTTAGACTAAGGACAACCCATATTAGACGTTCGAATATACTTTTTCTGTCACCGTGTCGTTTGGAAGTCGATACCATTTAACGTGGTAGATGCACCGTCGCTGTCATTGTTCAAAGTTCGGCTCCACGCCGCAAATGTTTTGCCTGCTTAATCAGCTAAATCAAAGCTTGCTCCCCTTCTAATGATCAACTTAAACAAAACTGCTCAAACAATGATCCTTCCAATCGTCCATTTACCGTAGAATTCCTAGACAAGAATGGTACGCTAAAGAAGCAAAAAAATCATAGTTTCAAGTGTACACAATCTGTAATTGCCAAAATTAATTTAATGCCTTCAATTCAAAATAAACTTGACTTCCCCCGACGTACTATCTGACATCCAAACACCAATTTGTGCCGTCAAAGTTGGTTTTAGTGATGCAAACAGGAGCTTTACAACGAAATTTGGCTATTTTAGGACTAAATTGGGATATTTTAGGGCACTGAAAGAACTAAAATCGGAGTTAGGCTTTCCAAGCAAAAAAACTTGACTTCACCGACCTATTATCTGTCACCCAAACACCAATTTGCCAGCCAAAATTAATACAGGTTAAAAAGAAGTTAAGATCAAAATTTCGGCTTCTGGGACGCCATTAAGTGCAAAAAACGGTTTTTGATTCTTCAAAATGCTTTTCCTCCACAAATTTTTAAGCTACACATATAAATATATGGAAAAAATATCGAGTAAGTAAGGTTCCATTACTTAATGTTTCGATTTTTTTTATTTTGACAACAGAAAACCGAGTTATGGGGTCAAATCCAGGCAAAAATCTGATTTTTCAGCCCAAAAAACACATGGCATACGTCTGTTATAGCGGTACAACTGCACCAATTTTTTAGATAGTTCCACCAAGCCAGACCAAAATAATAATCAAAGCATATACAAATGAAATGCCTAATAGCTTTTTATATATATCGTCGAGTTATCTCTCGAAATGTCAAACAAAAATTGCAATCAACGCCCTCATTGCAATCAACGCCCTCATGCATACTTTGTACATCATATGTAAAACATAGGGATTTTTGGCCCAATTTTTGTAGCAGCGCTACAGAACTAACCACTCGGCCCATATCGCCAACTTTTTTAAACTTTCGTGTGAAATGATCTAATAGGCATGGTAACAGCCCTATGTTGATCACGCAGTTTTCAGGGAAATCAAAAAACCAAAATGGCAAATTCATCAATGGTAAAAAATCTAAAACATCCTAAAACCTCTTAAACCCTGAACCCATTGAAACACCTAAAACCTCGTCAACCCAAGCGCATCGAAAACAACTGAAAACACACTAAGTATTCTTGCTGGCCTCTAGATAACCATCATATTCAGCCTACCGTAAAACCTATAGAGACAATTGCTGATGACCAGTACACAATAAGTAATCAAACAACTGAAGGCACATTCTGGATATCGGGTTCCTTGACCCAAAACCAATTGAAAAGGTATGAACTGTTCAAGCTGGATTTTAGATAACCTAATCATTGTATTCAGCATACCGAAAAACATCTGTATAAATAAGTTATTTTTCCATGCCACGTACCAAGCTGCTGAAGACCGAGCATTTTCTAGAAATTCAGTTCATTCACACTAAACCCAATGAAAACGTGTGAAAAGGCATTATACTTACGTTGGACTCTAGATAACCAAACCATCGTACTCAGCCTACCGGAATACCTATATATAGATACCACTCCTGATGCACTGTAACCAAACAAATAGAAACTCGCTACATTTCGGAAATCGTGTTCGTCAGTCGTAAAAACCTTGAAACCACATGAAAATTATGATATAGTCAACTTAGGCTCTAGATAGCAAAATTATGGCATCCAGCGTGCTTGATAACGTAACAGCACTCACTGTAAGATAAAAACAAATAACACGGCGAAATTTGAAAAATCGTTATTTCTGGCAAAGGGTCGATGAACCGGCCCGAAAAGGCCCAGGAAGCGATCCCACTAAAAAGGTCAGAAATGTTATAGATCTTAAGAGCTGATTCTGGTTATTGGTCTCTGTTTTGGGATGCGAAGCCTCTGTCCCGAGATATGGGTTGAGAAACAATGGTACCCGTATGGTCAGATTTAGCAAAGAACCCTTAAAAACATGTTTTTTGAATTTTTACCACGAAGGTGGGATCGGAGCTGTTCCTGTTCAACTAAAGGGTACATCGGTATCAGTTTTGCCGACGAAAAAATTTTCGAAATCCATCTATCCGACAATGACATCAATGACAATCACGAATGACAGAAACATAGAAAGAAATTTCACGATTTTTCCCTAACGTCCTCAGCGGAAACTCCATTCACTTCGATCGCACCGTTTCAATTAAGATTAGTGTAAAATTCATTTTAACACATTTATATCCACAATACATTCATTTTGTGTTATTCAAATTCATGTTCCGGTTCAGGATTCGATTTAAACATTCACAAGTTCAGGTTCTAGTAAATTGCGGTTCCGGTTATGTGAGAACTACAATAAGGTGTGTGCACAGATATGGTAAAACTGAAACAGGTTTTAATTTCGGTTCTCGCTTTAAAATGAGTTCATTTTCAGTTTAGCTCCAGAAAGCTGAAACGAAATTGGTGTCGTTTTAAATCAACTTTTAAAACATGTTTTGATAGTAAGGTAGTGGCAACAAGATTAATATTGATTGCACTTAGGTGCGAATCAAACCGAGTGAAATCAAAATCAGTTTTGTCTATGAAAACGGAATCAAATCGGGTCGATTAGAATCGACTAAAAATACACCGGAAACCACCAGGAAGCCAGAGGTACGGTAGCTGGCTACAATGTAGTTCAAAAGCCGGCAACTAGTATGATTGGGTCAAAAAACTGTGTCTAAATACCTAAATCTGGTCAAAATTTCATAAATCACAACCATCTCACCTATCTAGGACTGTTGCACTAACAATTTTTAGGGAATTGTCGAAATTGAACAAGACACAATTTTCAAAATGTATGTATATAGTCCTTCAATTGTCAAAATATCTCATTCGAAATTTTAACGCACGCGTGAGACAAATACGAAATACTTCTCATATCGGATTTTTGATTTTTTCCTGGTTTACGGGATACATTCACTCAAATCCTGTAAATCGTTAAAAATGAACAAAATCGATCCAAAGTGCCAAAAAACGCATAAGGTCATGGTGAACACGAGAATAGTTCGACACTTTTAATGCTATATGAAAATTCCATTGTACCCATACAACTAAAAATATTTTGTTTGATTGGCGAGATTTTAGTTCAAGTAAAACAGTTTAAAAAAACTATATAAAAAATTGTGCACCTCCAAAAATTTTGTCCCCAATTTTTTGCCGGAATTGGGCTAAATTTGACCGGTTTTTGGCCATAACTCAGCTGACCCTTGGAGTACCGAAAGACGATGAAGTTACGCACCGACAATCACACAGGACGCGTCGACCTGTACCAAATGTAACAGCATCAGATAAAATCGTTGAAAAGGTAGTGCTTAATGGAACAAAGAGAAAAAGGGACATAGAAATATTGACGAATTTCTGAAATCGTCGGCTTTTCATCATCTCAGGAATCGGTGACCCGAAGGTTTTAAGATTTATTTTAGGGAATATAAGAGATTTCACCGGTGAAAATAGCAATTCAAGGGTCTTTAAGGGTCGTGTCCATGTAACAAGTTATACGTATCTACAGAATCAAAAAATGTGTAATACGTATATATATAGTCTAGTATTTGATAGCCAATGCATCACAAACGTATTCTTAAAATCAGCTACCGTTGTAGACAAGTTAAAAACAAGTCGATTAAAAAGTAAATTTAACCCAATTGCATTCAGTGGGACATTGCCTGCTGAGTGCATACTTTAGGTCGAAAACAAAGAAGAGTGAATGCTGGTGCGTTACACCAGATTAAATTCCAATTGCATTCAGATTGAAATTAAATATATACATTCACTCCAATCTCATCAACGTTTCCAATGATCCAATCGCCTCCGGCTCACCGGCGCGTCAGCAACGCAAAGACCGTCTCTGATCCGCACGTCAACCCCAAACCCCCGAAATGTGTCGACAGCAAACTGGATGCTGGTGACGAATGCTTCGACTGTGACGGTTGGGTGAATTACCACTGCGCTCACATCCCTGCCGCCCTCGCCAATGTCATCAACGCGCTTTCCCGAATCCTCGTGGTGTGCGAGAAATGCCTCTCCACAAGCCGCCAACGCAAGGCAAATAACGCTGCTTCCTCAACTCACAACACGCTTGAACATGGTACTGGAGTCGACCTTCTCCTCAAGTCCAGCAAGTTGTCGCTTCACTGTCCGCCGTCGTGCAAGCTACTGCGACAGCCGTCAATGCTCTGGGTACCACCGGTTCCACAAGTTTTTCGAACGATTCAACCAACCCGGTCTCCACTATTCGTCCCTCATTGGCTGATGTGGCATCCCGGCATGCTGGTGCGAGAGGTCGTGTTACTTACGCTCCTCAAATCGGCGACGAGGAAGCCAAACGCCGCCGATGTCTCGTCCTCACCGGGCTCCCCAAACAAGGCCGCAATCTTGAGGAAGCATCAACGACCATAAAATTATTGGATGCATCTACAAGCGTCAAACAAGTCTTCCGTATGGGTATGCTTCATCCTCCCGATCGCCGAAACATTGTTGAACAAACTCATGGAACAACAAGACTTCTAAAACGTGGTCTGGCACCATCAACGGTCGTCAAATCTGTGCTCAAAGAAGCTAAGAAACTTCGTCAATATCCCGAATATAGGTATATATCTACCACGACCTATGTCTGACGTCGAGAGACGTAGCACACTCGTGGAAATTCTAAAAAGCTCTTAAACAAAAAATTCAAAACGAACATTAGCAAACATTCCTTCACCGTGTTATCGATACATGGAACTCAGTCCCAGAGTTCATTGACAACAAACCGCTGGTAAATGCCCCAAGCTGCAAATCATTTAAATTTTTATTAAAACAAGTAAATTTTGAACACTTTTTGTGATATAATAAAAACCTTTAACAGTGTATTTGAAATAACCCCAAAATTACCTTGTAATATCTGTGTTGTAATGTATAAATTGCATTATATTTCTAACTTCTCTTGATTTAGAAATCCGTTGTTAGTGGAGCAATCCCTTACATATTTCTTTGTTTATTTTATGATTGTCGGGTATCGCTTGTATGTCGCCCAAATGACAGTGTCTTTTCACAAGATGGGTTAAAGACATGCATGTTACCCTTAATTTTGATTGATAAACATTTTTGTTTGTTTAAATTTATTAACGAATATTGAGTAAATAAGCTTTAAGTCATGGTTTAGTTATTATTTACACCTACACTTGAGTATTATGGGTGATTTGTCTCCTGAATAAATGCATATTTCTCAACTGTGATGAGGTCAGCTATATTCTGCTGGCAGTCAACAGTTATTGTAAAACTATGAATACGCAGATACAAATATGTCGCAAATAATAAATAAGTCAAAAATTAGGCAAGCATTAGCTAAACACGACGATAATCGATCAATATACCCATTCTGACACTGGTAAAGCCAGAAAAAGAAACAATCCGTGGAAATGTCACTGCACAAATTCAGTATTTAAGACTGCGCAACACAAAGTTTCAAACAAGCTTTTTTTCTCGAAACCAGTTTCTGTTAATAAGGTTGGAATACGTAAAGCGGAAGGGGTTCGTTGATGCACCACAGACAAATTTTTCTTACTCCTCCAGCTAAGTTTACTTAAGCGCGCATGTTAATGAATTTTTGCATATGCTTTCCATCTTTGCATTAATTTGACTTATGGCGTTTGATTAAGTGTAGGTATTATTTATAGGAATCTGTTACTTACCAAATTTTTGCCAAAATAAGAGTAGCAATGATTTTGATTTACCTTATACTCAACGTTTCCCTCCTCTTCTTCAGGAGGCAGGCTGCTTGTACTTGATGTGACAGATGGTCGGATTTTGCTAGACACTTCGATACAATTTGGGTCATCTTCGACGTACTTCTTCTTTGGACGGGGCTTTCCGGTTTGATCACTGCCAAATAATGATATCATGAAATCCATGCGAACATGAAGCAACAGCTTTAAATTAGCGTTAACAACAAAAAACAATACTAGATTTCAAAAACAAAACACCAATAATGGGCCGTCAAACAACGGTAAGGTAAAAATCGGTCACATTTCAGTTGGTTTCAAAATGTTACATCACATAGCTACAATCAAAGGCGGACACAGCCTAATCGTGCTAGCTATAGTAGTTCAAACTTATGTTGTGATAACCATACTCATAGATGCACGAGATCCGAAGTCGCATTTTTGAAAGAACCATATCATTTTCCGTCGAAATATTTGTGCCATACTCTTAAGTGAACCCTAGAATTTATATTTCTACGCTTCTTAGCTTGATTTGGGCCATCATTGCGTAGTTGACAAAACCTATAGATTTTTAATAGTATATCTCAATTAATACTTTACTTTCGTCGCTGATTTCGACTGTTAATATTGCAATACCCGGGAAAAATATCTTTAGGACATTAAACCCCATGATTTTTTTATTAAATGACGTGCTGCAAAACAGAAATTTGCAGTGTTTTGTTCAAGTAAATTCCTTGAACACTGTTACACTTCGCTAAAATTTGAAAATTTGTGTGAAAAATTATCATAGAAAGAAGGTCGTTTTATTGTCCTAGGGGTGAACGCAGGGTAACTTGTGCAGTGACGTATTTACGGGGCAATTGGGACATCTTCCAAAAAAATTTTTTGCAACTCCCAAAAAATACCAAGGGTCGCCGTTAGTATTGAGAAATCTATCCATC
The DNA here is from genome assembly GCA_030248225.1 of Trileptium ribeirensis. Lineage (NCBI taxonomy): Eukaryota > Metazoa > Nematoda > Enoplea > Enoplida > Thoracostomopsidae > Trileptium > Trileptium ribeirensis. The sequence goes on along the minus strand of JASANE010016733.1, from coordinate 8,567 downwards.
CATCCACTTAATGCTTTATACCACTAGTTATGGCACGAACTTCCTTTGCACCCCAAACGAAAATTCTATATACACTAAATGTATTTGTGTCGACGAATTTCACGCTAAATTTATCCAGCCGTGTTGTATTTGTCCAGCCGCATAAGGCCTTCATTTAGGCGTTTAAAAACGTCCGTTTTTCTCAGCCCCAAAGGACAACCAACAATATTTAAAATCCCGAATTTTTGAGCTGCAGACTTCCACAGATCACTATGTTACAAAATTCCGTCGAAAACCGAGGCAGCCAACCCCACAGTTCCGTTCAGGATCTAGGTAATTTACTTTGGACATGAAAATTACTCGCATTTCGCACCTAATTCGGCGTTTAACAGGCCACCTTTATGCAACATCGTGGCTAGTCGAACTGAGAAGTTGCCAAACTCGGTTTTTCGTGTTGTCGTCATTGCTGTTCATCCGAATTTTTCATTTTCGCTTTTGCTTTTTGATTTCAGATGGGTCTCTCCTCCTCAAGCATGTAGAGGAATCTCACCTAGTCTTGGGGCATCAAAATAAAGGGCACTTTCGGATCGCAAGGGATCGGCCTTACTAGTGATGGAGCGTTAGGCTAATGCTCAATGCGCCCGTAAATAGAATGCACCCGAGAAATAATCAAATTTGATTTCGAAAATATATTTCTCCCTGGTGAGCCCTTTTTAACAATTCAGATGGCCATACGAAAGTCAAGGCGAGAAACTCAGGAACCGTGCAGCTACGGTATCGAGTCCGTTGATTCTTTTTATCAAGATACAAGGGCTCCATGGATCAGGTGATCCTATCGGCGCTCGGGACCACATCAACGCATTAATAACCCTATCTCCATGCTTTTGATGTTATGTTTCTGAATGCAACACCACCGGTGGGGTTTATAATTATCGACGCTTTGCGACGTGCTACAACCTCACTCACTGTGATTCGCAATCCCTGTGTGATCTAGTTACATTTAGCACCGAGGCCTGTCGTAGTTCTGCCGCACTGTCTGCTAAGATTTCCTCAACTCATTTTGGGGTGTCACATTCAACCTGCACCTGTGGCTTACGGCCGTCAAACACCCGCGTTAAACGTATGTGCTAATACGCGGCTCTAAATACCAGACGACCGGAGGGACACACCCGGCTCCTTTCCACTAGTGTACCCTATCGTCGCTCATTGATCCACACGTAAGAAACCGTGGGCTCCGATCGTGCTGGCTCGCCCACCTATGACGCTCGTATCGAGCCCAACTACGACAGGAAGGGGCATTTATATTAAATTGAGGGCAGGCTGACTTAGCTTTGTCCAATAGTCAGGCGCTACCCAACATATTGTACTACAACAGCGAAAACCAACTATGAAGGCATAAATAGCAGCTCAGCGACACTGTCAGGTTTTGCACGCGAGTGAGCTCGCACTCAAAGATTTTTCCTGTATGGTCCGAGCTCACTGTATATGATGTAACGATGCATCTGGCATAACCTTGGGCTTCCACCAAATTTTGAATTTCCAGTTTGGACAGCTGCCATATTTTGTATTTCGCTAAAATTTGATTTGCTCGCGCGGGATAGCTTCCAAAATATAAAATAATTACGTTGGACTGCTGCCAAAATTATTATCCGCGCTGTACAGTTGATAAATTTAAATTTTCTACGTTGGATAGAAGCCAAAATTTTAATTTACCTCGCTGAATAGTTGACAAAATTTAAATTTCACACGTTGGACAGCCGCAAAATTTTACGCGTCGCTCACATTAAGATGCGTGCACTCACTGCACACGGTAATGCGAGAACCGCAGTGCTCGTTTACACAGCAGTTGTCGTTACATTGTAGTGACAATGTTGTCAGCCGCTACAAACTTGGTGCAACAGTTGACAATTCTGAACGATGCTTGTAGCGACAATATCAGTCAATGTTACACTGCTTGTAACAACTTTGTTTAAAGTGTCTGAAAAGTGGCTCGGATCACATGAAATAACAAACAGGAATAAACACATACTGCTAGGCAAATATACTAACGTGTCATCTTTGCACGTTTCGAAAGTAGGGATGATAGGGTACTTACCGTCGTATATTATTGATATGAGAAACAAACGGGTACACGGGCTGATGTGACGTTGAGAGAATTATCTCTGAAGATTCATAAATCGTCGCATACTGATATATAAACGTGTAAATGTCTGCATGTATTTACGTAGTTTGCATAAGAATCGGCAAGCGAAAGTGGGCCAGGGTTCAGAGCTGTCGTGCAGATGTGCTCTATTTTCGGAGGTATTATTGTCAGCCAAGATAGGATTCTAATAACATGAATTACTATCAATAATTCGATATTGAGTAACTTTTATTTGAGTGCGAGACGTCTGGCTTTTAGACGTTAATAGGCTGATAATTTTCATCGGTCTTTACAGATTTTAATCATCGATGTTACTAGTCAAAATCGTCAAGTCGTGTGATGATGGAAATTAGTTGCGTTGTTATCGCGTTATTTCTTCGATCGGTTATTTTCACCATCGACCCAGACAGAATTTTGTGATAAGACATTGGTTCGAATCCAAGAAGAATTTTAACTTTGACCCAAATCTGCAGATTCAGGTTTCCTTTGGTCTAGCCACCGCCGGTTTGCGGTACTGTAGAAAATGTAACAAACAAGAAAATTTCCTGATTGGACTCAGACTCCAAATCAAAACTAGAATCGACTAAAAGTTGGTTCGAACCTGATTGGTGCATGGATGAATTTGCATAAAAAAGAATAGCACTAAAATTTCGAGGTCGGAGGTACCGCCTCGAATGAGCGAATCAGTTCGACTTCGGCAGCACGAAGTTCCTTCGACTCTACAGACGGGCTCCTTTGTTAGTATTGGATTTACTTGTTTCATTATTGGTATTCACTTGAATTATCAACTCGGCGTTTGCAACGGATTTGGTTTTATCATCGGCCAATCGACACCAATGTACAGGGGAAAGTGCTAGTTTAAATAATTATGCTCTTTGCAGGCTCACAACGGAAGATATATCTGTGCCGCTGTGCCCTCCAAATACCATAGTTGTTCGTAGCTAGTTGTCCCGTTTCCCTACGAGTTGATTCTCCGTGCGTCTCCTGGCAAATCCCTCCACCCCGATTTGCCACACACAGCGCTGCCTTAAATTTACAAAACAGGGTCGAGTTCCGATTCAGCTGACCAGACGGAATCTACTAGCCGAAGTCTTTCTGGTTCCCCGCGGTCTTACGTAGAATTCAAATCATTCTAGTTTGATATGACAGATCCACGTTTTACATGACTTATTGAGCTGAGTTAGGCTTGAAGAATTTTCCCTGAATCGACCACGGTTAAAAATTTGATTAGGGTGATTGCGCATACGGTCGGATCTAGGCGCTGTTTTCCGAGTTTACTGTTTGTCGGCTTGCTTAAAGCTTTGTAGTTTAATAGATCGTTCGACGCTCATGTCGGTCTTGAAGTCGAAGGGGACTGAGATATAGGATAGAGGCCACACGTCCCTACGGTCTGTGTTAAGTGCTAATGTCGCGTGAAGACTTATTGTTTATATTTTTAAGCAACTTTGGGACGACTTTGGGAATTCTTGGGATCCGAAGTACTTGAGATTCGGGAATATCGTTCTGGAGGAATGCGCTTTTGTTTTGTGTAGTTTTCTTTGCTTGGCTTGGCTTTCTGGTTTTGTATAATAATATGTATGCAGGGTCATGTTTTGAACTTACATCAATTAAGTGTGCGAAGATCTAGTCGGATAAGACACCGTTGAAATTAGCAGGACTAGGAAGTTTTTGGAGAGTTTAATGAAAAAAAATTTTGTGTCCCAACCCCTGATCCAACCCTTGTGTTATACAGTATTTTAAAGCTTGGGTGCTATGCAGTCAGATATAAAGTGCTAGGGAATGCGCAGCTAAAGGAACAATGTGACCGAAAAGGTCCCTGTTCCAAGTGCTCCCGCGATCCGCCTAAGATAAATTGCCGCAATTAGTTCTCAGCAATTCCGATTTTTGGTACGTTACAAAATGGAGCAAAAACGTCGCCTTTAGTGCAAAACCAAAAGAAGAGATGGAGCAAAACTCTAAACTAATCCAGGGCACAAGACGGGAGCAAAATGTCTCTTGTTTAGAACGAGCAGATCTGGAGTATGATGTTAACGGAGCAAAAAAGTTCGTGTTTGTTCTAACCTTTGTCGACTGTACATCCAAACTTCTAGACTAATTCAAGTTGGAATTATCAAGTGATTTGCATTCAAATTTTCTAGGATCGTTCAGTCAAAATCTAGCAGCAGATTTACGTCCCAATTTGGCAGGATAACTAAGGTAAATTTACTAGTACACTATGTTCGAATTCGTTTTCGGTTGAGGCATCGTTAGTTGGTCACTATAAGCTAGAACCGCGCTCTAGCGTCCAAAGATTCAGCCGTGTGCTTGTCACATGGTCGATCAGCAGTAGTTTTAGCACGCCGCTATTTGTTATTATTTATTCGGACGCAGCAATATTAGGTTTACTCAGGTTCTCGCAAACACCGACTCATGGATAGGCGCTTCAGCATCAAGATTTGACTTCTCCTTGAAGTAAATTATCAGAATGGTGGTTAAGCGAGGTGCAAATTTTAGCGTATATCGGTAGGTCGTTGAGTTAGGATTACAACATATTGCTTAACATGCGCCCCACCGAGTAGAAATTAACTCGGCCTGGGAAAACTTTGGCCTCAGATGGAGCGGGAACAAAACCCCTGTTTTCTGTCAGAGCGACTGGATCTCTGAGTTTTGAGCGATCTTGTTTAATTCGCGTGGCCCATTAGACTTTCAGATGGCTATCACAGCTTCAGTTTTGAGTTTTTGAGTTCAAATTCATGATTTTGTTTGCACCTCTATCCCTGTCTCCTCGCTTAGTATCAGTCATTGGCACGATGACTGATGCGCTCGCTCTTGCATAAGTGAAGCCAACGCTCGTGAAATAGCAAAATACGAGCGTTGGCAGAGCACGCACGTAGTGGCGGAGCAGTAAAACATACAACACAATAGCGACAGAAGAAGAGAAAGGCGGGGAAATGGTAGGCAAGCGAGTAGAGACGAAATTAGGGTTTAGGGCTAAAATCGCAGGACGAAGAAGGTGTTAGGATATGGTAGTTGCGGCGTAGAGAACGAAATTAGAAACGAGCCAAAGACGAATGGAACGGGCTAAAATTAATGCAAAGATTACTGACAGTTCCTGGGAAGATGCCAAAAGTGTGTAAATTTGAGCCAACCTCGGGCACGTCCCGTGCCAAGCAGGCAGGTGTAGAACGCGCTCCCGGAGCGCAAGCTATATCGCCACGTTAGGACGGTCGCAATTGCCAGTCAAAGCTTCCAGGACAACAGGATTGGTGAACTAGGAGATCGTTGAAAAGTGGCCTTCGATTTTTCCACAAAAACTGATCGTTTGAACATTAGGTGGGAGAGACAACTAAAAGTGTTCGAAATTGCGCCCCAGCAGTCATAATATAGCTTGATAAATTTTCTACCGCCGAACTAGGTCATTTCACCACACAAAAATGATTCACAATTTTCAATTTTAGAATGCATTGAAGTTGCCCCCAACCTAACCTAAGATTCACTATTCGACGTGGAGTGGCTGACTTTGGCTCATTCTAAGACCATTCTAGGACCTCGTAAAAGTCATGTCTATGCGTTTCAACTTGGTCATCGACTAATTAGGAAGTACTAGCTGAGCGACCAGAGGGCGATTAGGTCGCGTCCCCACATCTCAAAACCACGCTTACTGCTTCTCGGTTTAGGCACTAATAGCTACAGAAGAGCAACGTAGGTGTAGGTCAAAAATCAAGGCTAACAGGTTTGAAAATAAATCAAACGCTATTTGGCGCTGTTAAGCACTTAACTCGATGGTGTCGCTCGTGCGATGGGAAGTCGTGAGTGAAAAACCTATTGCTTTTGCGCCATGGAGCCATGAAACTAGAGTATAAGGTATGTGCAAACAACAAGTCCGATGCCGAGAGCGATGCAAAACTTTAAGAAAATAAAAGAACCCTTCGGGTGCAGAGATCCATGCCGTGCTTATGGATTTTCCTCTTTTCAAGAGAAGTCGTTGTACTAAATGATATCCAACTCTTTTGAGGGAACACTTTCCTGTGCTTGGCACCGCATTGTTCCTGTTTCTGCATACTACAAGAGGTAATACAATCATGATCTCATGGAAATATCGGCCCAAGTAACTCTGAGGGCGGTACGTTATAGCGTTAGAAAAAGAACAGCCTAGAGCGGCGGTTCGGCGGGCGGCAGCCCTCAGACTTATAGGCTTAGTATATGTCTCATATAAGGACCTAGCTTAGGCTAATAAAGGCTTACTCTTAGCATAAGAGAATGGCCTGCATTTTATTTTTGCCCCTCAGGGTTCTTTGGGCCGAAATATCGATGTCAAGCCACAACAAGTGGTTACGCTTATATAAAGTGTACTTTAAACCGGGAGTAAACCGCCCCGAGCAAAGTATTAAATCGTGCTGCCACATACCAAGTACTGGTTTTTTTCATACATCATTGGCAGCAGAATAAATAGTCAATCACGAGGGCTAATGTCGGATTCATCACATGAGAGACAAATTTCGCTATCGCATAGTGCTAGAACTATTATATAAGATTCACGCGGATAGGAATGCGCACCCAAGTGGGTAGGTATTCAACATCATGCATTGATATGTATCGTTTGATGTAACATAACTTCATGCATGCTTTCGATTCATGTTATTTTCACTCGTTCTATCATGCTATGATTTGCACTGACCGTAATATGTTGTGTTTCTTTCATCCCGTATACCGGAAATGTTTGCTTCTGGAGTGTCTATGGTCATGACCCGCTTGCCCTTTTTCCAATGACCTTGTTGTTGCCCCCAACTTCGGGAGCAGTTTTTCCGTGTTGTCTTTGAACATTGGTAGCGCCGCGCGCTACAGGAAGCAAATCTCGAAGCACACCAGGGCACATTACCCGACCTATAGCTGGCTAAAATACCGCTAAATTTGGGCGTCATAGAGTTGATTGCTTCTTGGTCCGGCAATTTTCGGGATCACGCTCGCTCACGTCGACCCTCCTCCCAGTGTATACTGTCTGAAGGGAGTAAACATAGCCACTGTCAATCATATAAAATGTTGTTTGGACGCTTTTTGCCTATAACACGTATTATGCCATGCCCTCGTTTTAATGCCCTCACTTACCTTGTATTATGCACAGACTTGAATAAAATCTGGAAAATCTGCCATCGTGTGCCGCGTTATTCATATTGGCACCGTCCTATGTGCTCTTGGTCTGTCCAGATGGACTGGTCCGCCCTACGTGTTACGGTCTGCTGCGAATACAAGATTCCTAGCCTTGACGCGTATAGTTCACCGCTAATATTAACACAATGGTGGAGAAAGTGCGACAGGAGTCCATGAAAGTGATTACGAAACAAACATGTTGAAACTACGTTAAATTTTTATTAGGCGAAACACGTTGTTTAAAAACCAATATATACCGTTAAGGAATCTCCGTCCAGAGTGCACGACGTTAAACTTTCAGGGAATGTCGGAACGCTGTGAGGGTCACTTTGGTTACAACTACTCGATTAGGGTTAGAATCACAGCCGATTGAATCTAATGCATATTTGTACAATATTTAAAACATAAACCCAAATGCACTCCTAACCAAGATTGAATAAGATAACCTCCGAGTTGAATCAAGATAGGGAGTGTCGGTTAGGCATTATGACCTGTGAGCAGGTGTCGGTGCCAACCACCCTGGGGGACCTGAGTAATCACACCAAATCACACGCGCGCAACTAATCGGGTGGAATCCGAACACACCTAGTGAAGTTTGTCTGCGACTTGCTAAGACCCATAGCTTCTTGGGTCTGACCAGAAGCAGTGTCGAAAATGGCAGAAATTAGGATCTACCTTTGAGGCTATGATAGCCGCGGTCGTACGGGCATGTTGTTAGATAGTTGCGCCATGCAACTGCGTATCGTTATTTAATAATAGTACTCAAATAATTAATAGTAATTAATACATAATAATATTGACCAGTAAATATTTAGTAAATGTCTTTTATTTATGCGTATTTTATCGTAGTTTGTTGTTCAACCACCAATATTGTTGTTATTAGGATTTTATCGTATATATTACATTTTGGCGTATTCCGGGTAATATTTTGGCGCATATTAGTCATTAGTTTTTTTCACTGGCTGGGCGTTGAGTTTGCGTATGTCGTCGTGCTAAATTTGATCGGATTTTGGATTACACTGCTTTAAGCATTACGAATAAAAACTATTTTAGTGCAGCATAAATGGATTTATCTATGTCTGAATATACAATGGACTATTATCAAAATTTTCAGTTTTATTTCGATTAAGTGTAACAGGCCCGTTCCGGCCCGTTACGTTTAGTTTTCATGATTTCGGCGTCAAAAGTGCTTAAACGCACCTCAAATCGAACCAGACAAAGCTTACGGGAATAAAGTATTCATGTGTTGCATGGTGCCATGGCGGTCGATGATTGTATGGCGTAGTTTTATGTTTTGTCACTGCTATTTTATCATTTA
>JASANE010016732.1:0-56681 GCA_030248225.1 Trileptium ribeirensis | reverse complement strand
GCATGATGTACAAAAAATTGCTATGTTTTAAATTTGCGTTTGAGGTTGTGTTATTTTAATGAATAGATATGGACTGTTACGCACTGGAGGAAAGGCGTCATAGCTAATGTTTTCGGTATTTTATACGTGGAATTACAATATGCGAAGGTTTATATTTTTGTTCAGTCTAGCTATATAGCTGTAGCGCTCTTGATCGTGGATCTAGCCCTTAGATGTATTTTCTATGGCGGTCATCTAGTTTTTGTGACTTTCTGGTTTATTAGCTAATCGAAGTATGTTTGATTGGAAGTTGTCGCGAGTTTTTCTCGATTTGGCTTAACATTTATCCGTTATACGTATTCAACATTATCATTAACGTGTTGTACGTTCGATCAGGTCTATACTGACGGTTAGCTAGATATTACCCACAACGTTCAGCCTCGGGTTAGCTGTTTGTTATGTAAAGTTGTTAATGCTGAATTAAAGTGGTCATGCGACATTACAAGTTAATTGGAAGGTCATCTGGTTGATCAATAATTACAGGCGGTAACATTGTATGGTAATTGTGTAGTAATCGTGGAGTGTCGTAGCGCAACGTGACGTAGTCGTATCCGCTGGACAGTAAGCCCGATTTAAATTGTTGCATGTTACCTGAAGAGTGAGTCAAGTTACGAGACGACACTGCGCTGCTTTAACGAGTAAATAGTTATTACTCACGGACTATCGTTGGTGTCATTGAAGAGCGAAATAAGACAGGACTACTAATTAGTGGAGCTACTACAGCTGTTGGGTCGTTCTCGCATTAGGAGACACTAAGATTGTCATTCTTGCTATCACCACTTCTCTGGCACGCCAGACCACGAACTCGTACGCCCCAGCCGTTAGTGTAGTATTAATTGGTGGCCTGAATCGTGGTTCAATTGTATTTTTGGTGTATTATAGCAGTTGCCGGTGGTCGGAGCGCCGCGTAAGCACGAAGATACACCGCCGTCCGAAAAGATTAAGCTCCGACAATTGTAATGCTCCTCAATTAGCAACTAATTCAAACCGCGCAATGGAACGAATCCATACAATGAAAGATCGGTAGGAGCAACCCACCGAATTCCAAGAACTTGTCATAGCGGCTCGATCAATCAGATAGAATAACGAATATTGGATCACCAATTACAAGATCTACGACATCGCATACAATCAACGAAATCGCGATTCGCAAATGCCGCAAATCGAGCAAGCGTTCCATGATGCACGCGTACGAATCCACACAACGTTCCACAATATGCTCAACGCATTTCTTCATTTAATTCTCACAGCGCCCGCAAAGTGTTAGACCGAGGCGTCGTCTACCTTCGGCCAATGCAACTTGGTTTGAAGATTGACGATAAAAACTTTATAAGACCGCTCTTATGGAGGCGTCTAACGATGTATACCTGATAAGGTGCCCTACTTAAGATAATCCTCCCAAGTTGCATTGTCTAAATATTAGTATTTCATATAAGCCTTCCTCCGTGCGTGTGGCTTCGTCCAACAATGAGCACCACCAACAGTGCCCACGCACGATACCCGTGTGATTTGGAAGTCGGCGTCAAGCTGAAAGATCAAAATCTATCAATTAAAAGTTGCTATGCATTTCAAAGTTTTGATTACTCAAAACTAAATGGCTCAGAAAATGAATTCCAGGATATGCCATGACAGACCGAACCAAGCCTTCTGAAAATCTATTTTTGATACTACAAATTTAAAAATTATTTTCAGTTTTCACGAATGCTTATTGGGAAAAATGATATAATCTTAGAGGGTCTAGCGAGCGAATAAAAACCGAGTTGCGCTAATAAACTTTTGTTACACACTATGAAAAGACCTTGAGCACCACTCCCGGGCACTTATCCAGTCTTTGGTAACGTACTAGCATTTTGATAGCAGAATATAGCCATGGCGCGCTACACGAACTCCGACATTTAATTTTTAATTATAAGTTAAGACTTAGCTAGATTCCATTCCATTATCAAAAAACACTTAGCTAGTTTATTTGGTCAACGTCAAAAATAAAACAATCATGCAAAATCGAAATTCAACAGACTTGGATTTTAGTTGTTGTTTTTGTCATAAGGCAGTTAGAACTAATACTGGACAATGCTGGTCCTGTCAACAATGGATGCATATCAAGTGTCGTTTTGGCACAATGGTCGATTCTGGCTGGTTAAGTCGTGACTTTGTATCCATTTTTTGCGACGAGTGTTTAAACAAAAATGATATATCAAACGCCCAGCAACAATTGTCCGACCTTGCTGCAAAAGTTGAATCTCTTTGAGTGTTTATTGTCAGAAACCGAACGCATACGTAACGACGTTGCTGATAAAATCAACGTTATTTGCGACAAGCAAAAAGCAAACGGACAAGAACATCTGTCATGGGCTCAAGGAAGCCAAGGAAGCAATCGCTGATGCAAAATTAGTAACTGTTGCTGCCATTCAAGGTGTGCATTCTGAAGAACTGCGTATACGCAGTGCGGTCGTTTTCGGTTTGCCCGAATCGCCATATGACTTAGCAGAATTCAAGAAATTGTGCAACTTCCTGGACCCATGCGTCCAAGTGCTTGAAGTTTTCCGAATGGGAAAACAGCGATATGATGAAAAACCAAGGTTGGTCAAAGCCCATTTTGCTTATGGTTCAGCTTTACGGTCTATCTTATATGCCAGCAAGCAGTTGAAAGGCTCAAACGGGCCTCCTGTATTTATTCGACGCTCGATGTCTGATGCCTATCGTAAAGGTGTTTGCATCACTCCGTGCACGTTGCGATTAGCGTAACAAAGATGGACAATCTGTTGGACTTAGATATTTTGTTCGTGATAATAATACTGTGGTAAAATATAATTGTCCTATTAATCCTGATGGTACTCTTGGTCGCGTGACAATAGACATCAGATTTGTTTTTGACATTAACACATTGTTGGGAAACAAATAGGTGGAGCAACATTCTCTGAAAGTGTATTAAACTGTTGCATCAATGCTTGCAGTATTCGTAATAAGATACCAGAACTAACTCAGATTCTAAACACGGATGATGTCTCTTTAGTGGGTATTACTGCTACGTGGCTTGATGAGTCTTTCCCAATGGTATGTTGGTAGGACCCGGATTTTTTATTTATAGATGTGACCGTTTTGGACGTATAGGTGGTGGATCTGCTATTATTGTTAAGAATACAATGAACCATAAAGTAGTGTCAGTGGATAAAAATCGTGATATTGAACTTGTTGTGGTTGATATTCTTGGGAAAATTCGTCACAGAGTTTGTTGTGCCTATATTCCACCTAATTGTCCCATTGAATCTATAAATATGTTTATTGATGTACTTGTTAGTTTATGTGAAATTAATTATCATTTTGTTCTTATTGGTGATTTTAATTTTCCAACTGCAGATTGGCAGTTTGGTCGATGTTTTGGAAATCTTGCTGGTCGCACTCTAGCCGAAGCTATTCTAAAATTAGGGTTATGTCAATTAGTAACCGGGTTCACTCGTGAGTCTTCTCTTTTAGATTTAGTTTTTTCTAGCTCTCCGCATTGTGTTCGAAAAGTTTCTGTAGATGATCCTTTCTCCCCAAGTGATCACAATTCAGTGTTTTTCGAGATTGTTGCCTGTATCTCTCCAGAAAAAAATAAGTGCTCTTGAAATTTTCGTAAAATTGATAATAAAATTGTGTCTTTTTTCCAAAACATTGATTGGTTCTATTATTTTGGAAACTGTATTACGGTTGAAGATTTATAGCGGAAAATGCTAGATAAACTAGAAGTTGCAATTGACTTGTTTGTACCCTTTCATTTAGTTAGAAACAAACAAATGCGATGTGCTAAGCTAATTAGACGCGCTATGAAAAGAAACACTCGTTTGGAAGACGCGTCATAATTTGTTTGGTAAAGAGCACTATAAAATTCAAACGTTAATTGTCAAAAACATCTTGCGGATTTTCATACCAAGCAGCAATTGGAAGCGTTGTCTAATGGAAATATACAATCTGTTTTTAGGTTTGTTCGTCGTCAATTTCGTGGTAGTCGTAACATTAGTGCACTTGTGAATGCGGATGGCATTTTAACTGCTGACAAGAGAGAAATAACTGAAATTTTAAATAATCAGCATTGTAGTGTTGTTACTGGTGATAATGATTGCATTAATGATATGTCTTTCAATGTTAATGTGCCTATTATTTGTGAAGTCTACTTTACACCAAATGAAGTTGAACAGACACTCAAAAGTTTAAGCAACAAGATATCTTTTACACCAGACGGGATACCCAATTTTTTGCTAAAATATCTTTGCAAAGAACTAGCATTACCCATATGTATTATTTTTAATGCTTCCATGCCATCTTGTTATGCACCTCTTGATTGGAAAGAGGCTATTGTCACTCCGATTTACAACAAGGGTGATGCTACGTTGGCTGCAAATTATAGACCTATTGCGTTGGTTATTTGTGTTGGTCTAGTTATGGAAAGCCTAATCAAGAAGAAGTTAATGGAGCATTTAAACTGCAATAACATGTTAAGCCGCTTTCAACATGATTTTACTGCTGGCCGTTCGACGTCAACTCAACTTTTGGAAACGCTTTACGATATTAAACGTACTGTTTCTGGTGGTCCTGCTGTAGATATTGTTTATATTGATTTTGCTAAAGTCTTCGATTCAGTACCTCATGCTAAATTACTTCATAAATTCAGTTTTTGTATGGTTTTCGTGGAAATTTGTTTAATTGGTTTGGTAATTATTTGTCAGGGCGTACACAAAAAGTCAAAGTAGCTGATGAGCTTTCTACAGTGTAGAACGTTATGAGTGGTGATCCACACGGCTGCGTTCTTGGGCCACTTCTTTTTGTTTTGTATATTAATGACCTACCTAACGTTATTAAGTACTCTAATATAAAGCTTTTTGCTGATGACGTTAAAATTTATCACAATATATCTTCAGTTACAGATGTTGATGAGCTTCAAGATGATTTAAATGCCATTTCAGTCTGGGCTGACACCTGGCAACTTGGAATTGCTGAGTGCAAATGCCAAGCCATAAGATTTGGGAAACAAACCAGCGGTAACTTACTTTTTGAACAATATAGCTATTCGATGGGCACGAGAAGTAAACGATCTTGGTGTTATTATTGAGACTGATCTGAAGTCGAGATCCCACATAGACAACGTATGTAGAAAGGCGTATCGTATTATAAATATGTTGTTTCGCTGTTTTTCTCATTGTAATATTTTTTCTTTATGTATCGCTTTTCAATGACATGTATTGCCCATTGTCGAATATTGTTCAGTTACATGGTCCCCACATTTATTATCCGATATTGACCGACTTGAGTCAATTCAAAGGCACTTTACTCGCAGGTTATTTAGAAAATTTAATTTGACTCGTGCAAGTTACCTAGGTTTACTTGAGTATCTAAACCTAGATTCTCTTGAATCGAGGCAATTAAAGGCTGATTTAGTTATGTGTTATAAAATACTTCATCAACATGTTGCGATTAATCGTAATAAATTTTTTTACTTTTGCCAACACATCTACTCGTGGTGATGTACTAAAGTTGTATTATTCAGGCAACCACACAAATTTGATAAAATATTCTTTTGCTAAAAGAGTGATTCCAGTTTGGAATGCACTCCCTGAGTTTATAGGTGACTTACCAGTTATATTAGCTAGTAACAGTAAATTATTTAGTAGCCGCATAAATTCTGTTGATTTCTCGCATCTTTTAAAGTTCTCCCGTAATTTAAGCTAGCTAGATAAGCTTAGTTTTATTGTTTTTAGGCATAATTGTAAGAGGCAGGTTGCCTCTATATGGCTGGTAATGAAGACTTCAAGGTCAAATTATAGAATGTGAAAGTCCCCCTTCTCTGTTTGTTTACATTTTGTATGTTTTATAGCAAGAGTTGTTTTGCTGTCTTGTTTATTTTGCTTTTTGTACAAAGCATGACAGGTAAAAAGCAATGCTCCTGTCGCAAAAATTTCCACATATCATACCACAAATACAAATGAAAGTGTTACATTATATCAATAGTTTAAAAAATATTGCACAATTTAGCAGGCTTTGGCGAAAAGCAAAACGTGGTAACAATTATTGCTAATCGCATTCAGCTAATCATATCAAGAATGGCTAGAAACGATGTTCTTTACTCAATTATTGTTATACGAATCTTGGGTAAACTAATTGCGTTCTTGCTCCACTTTCAACGGTACTAGCTCTGGCCCTAACGCATACCAAGCTGCACCAATGTATACGTTTCGGTGCCCATATGAATCCGGCTTCCCAGATTCCCCGGTGAATATACAGCTGACGTAAGGGAACCTGTTAGTTTGGTGGCCGCAGACTGGTCTACAAGGGTGTTCGGTTTGGTTCCTATACTTTTGGCCTACGTGCTAAATAGATTAAAGTACTTCCGATGGACAGTCATCCGTAAGGCCTTTCACAGGTAATGAGTCTGGCTTGCTTTTCCCTGATTACTCTCGTCCCGATATACATGACAGTACACCATGTTCGTATGTTCGTGCGCTGTCTACATTTGGTTTGCGACAGGAGTAGGAGATATGTTTTGAGTCGTGTTAGTGCTTAAACGCCCATCTATTTGCAAATTGTCCGCATACCACATGCCCACCAGTAAAAACAATTCTTTGTGAGCCCTTACGTACATGCGTTGGGAGATATTTGTAGCCTACGTGGTCCTAGTGGTGTTTAGTACCACCGTAGATTACACACAACTAACAGCAGGGACACTAATGCGAGCACCAATGGATATTCTCTTTTATGAGGGTAATCCTAAGAGCTTAATGCACCACCACTTACTAGCAGGTTGACAGTTTTTATTTCTTTAATGTAGTACAACAGAATACAACCAATACTTAGAAACACATAAACGGCTGAACCGTACTTACCTACTCACCTTGATCGCGCAGATTTTGAGACCGACTGAGGTCCTTTTCGGTCTGCGCAACCGCTTCAATACCCGAGCTATAAGTCTAGCGTGATGTACCTTTAAAATTGGCTGTTTGAATGTGATCTTGACAGTATTTTAATTTAGTCGTATGCGGCAAAAAATAAATAATTTTAAATAGATATAAGCATATCAACTACTTGGAGCGTTTGGGGCCTACAGCCTGCTCTTCAAAATTTAGGGCCGGGGCGGGCTGACGTCGATCACATTTCAAACCGGCCAGGCCGAGCCTAAAAAATAGGAGTATTCTAGGCTCTATTTTGCGTCCCTTGAGGTGCCGAACCGGACAGTCAGTTAAACGATAGGTACTCATGGTAGTTTTACACGTCTTAGCTCAATGTAACGCGGAAACATCATTTCTCGCATTGCCGCACGCCTCACAAATGCACTATAAAATAAATTTTCAAGGGCGGGTGTCATTTAATAGTAAATGCTCACACATTCAAAGCTCGCTTGCCTGTACCTGATTTTTCTCACCTTTCGACGCTTATTTCCAGTATTTTATTCAAATTCCCTGGTGGTTGATTAGTAGACTACATCCCTCCTGCCTATTTATTTATTCTCGCTAGGTCGAAATCATAGACTTTTCGCTCTCTGTGGCCACCACAGGGTTCCGACAAGCCCTGAGAGTTTAATGTCGGAAGGTCAATGGCGTGGCCTGTCTTTTTCCAATAAATTCTATGCGGAGGAGTAGGTAACTTGACCAGTGGAAGTTCCAGCTTATTAAAATAGAGTAAATCCCTAGAGAATCTTGAGTCGTTGTCATGAATAAGTGAAATTTTGCTCGTGTCCTCCTATTATTTTATTCCTTGGTTCCAGTAAGAAACCGAAAATGGATATATCAGAAGGCCATGAACGCCAGTGCTTGTGACATTCTCGCCCACAAGCCGTGGCGAGCAGTGCCTGCTCGTCCGAGTTGACAAACCGTAGGAAATCCCTATCGTCTCGGTATGAAATAAGTCCGTACTCGGTGTCAATGATACAAAGTTTATGCTGATGATTAAATTTTATCGTGGGGACGAGTGTTTCCTATAGATTATCGTGGCGGACCAAGTCGGTCGAGTAGGAGGAGTTTAGTTGTTACTCGCGGCGGTCGCTTGTGTGCTATAGACAAGGGCGGCGCGGGATGTTGAGAAAGGAAACGCGGTCGGAGCGTGCAGGTAGCCGCATGTTGCGGGCTAGGGGCGATTATCCCTGCTACGTCTCATTGTTAGCGACTCGTCAGCTATGGAGTGCAACAGCAGGGGCCCTAGAGTGCTTCGGAAATTGCTCCTTACTGCGGGTAGTCTTAACCGACGACTCTATACACGCGATGACAACATTACAGGGGAAACGTTGTCCAAATCTAACTAAGGAAACTCTACAACTCAACCTGCTGGCTAATCAACCTGACTCTAATGATGGGGCACTCCTAGGGGAGTACGACCCCTCATCCTAGCGATAAGCTCAAAGCTATAATTATACATTGATCCGATTTACCGTATTGAGTGCCCTACGTATCAAACAGTACGACTGACCGAAAGGGAAGCAAGAGGAGAAGGGGGGAGGGTGGAATAATTCATCGGGTTCCGGCCAGTGGGACGCGGTCATACTGCTGAATGGCACGATACGCCCTTCTAGGCAATTTACGGGGCCGCCCCCAGGGCGAGCTAGTATAACCAATTTCTATACGGTTCCTCGGTTGTAGGTTTGGTGAGGGCATGTTTTGCAGGCGGTACGCACGTAGCCGATGGGTGGCTCGGCTTTATCTCCTACTCTTGGGGTCGTTTTGAACAGTCGGGCATGGGGCGGTCAGCCTCGGACGCATCTGCGTCTTTTCCTTTTTCTCGTTGTTCCTTTTCCTTTTTCTCATTGTTCGTCTTTCCTTTTGTTGTTACCTCTCTCTATCGAGGTTTCTTTTCCCATTACACTGTCGTGTTGCAGCGTTTCAACTGCACTGTTGTGCAGTTGAGTTAACATCGACATAATAGTCGATGTTACCATGTGCGTGTGGCTGAATGGTTAATACATAGGATTCTGCAGCGGGCTTAATTTCCCCGTGCAGGATCGAATCTTGTACTGGGCAAAACAGAGAACGACTCAAACCAAAACTAAAGCATGGTCGTACATAGTACATAGCCTAACGGGCAACTCAGGGTAAATAGTGAAATCTAGCTAAACTCAGCGATCAACTCGCTTCAAAAAGAAAACGGGGTTTAACGCTCGCTCGGTTTGGGGCCTAAATGGCTAGAGCGAGTCAGGTAGTTTTCTTTATTGAGGTGGGGAACAAATAATTTTTATTTTAGCGGCGGGGACACGAAGTGTTTCTCCCGCAAGGGCATCAACTAATTGTGGCGCAAGGGCTTTAACGATGTTTATTTTTGGGCGTTGGTTGCGAGAGAAGTCCATGTCATTGTACAATGTTGAACACCGCTAAACTTAATTGTTTTATTAAAGTAGTCTTTTGCGGCTTGAAACTGGTGTATTACCACAAAACGAAGCGTTCGCGGCGCCAGATGGGGTCGACGGAATTTTGATCGGCTGTGGGCCTTGTTCCTCCAGTTCCTTTTTGGATCATACGGGGGTCAGGACGGTAACCTAAAATTTCTCCGGTCAGTCGTCCCAATGAAATTTGTGTTCAAATGAGATGCCTACCGAATTGATCCAAAGCCAAACAATTAAACCGAAACGATCCCTAGACAACATTGCCACGTAAACAACAAACACCTTAACTCAAGCTTCAACGCCTAGATTTTGTTCAGTCTTTTGTGTTCCCAAATTTTACTAACTCGGCAGAACAAAGGAAATTTTGAGGGCTTCCTAAAGCCCGACGGAGGCTAGTCCTCCGTCCCTAATCTGAATTTCTGTTCAAGCCCAAACACGGCATGAGCATTGAACAATCCACTACGCTATAAATTTGGAAACCAAAGTAACAAACCATTGAACAATTCCTATTTCTGTGGCGTGCACGTTCAAGAAAATTTTACCATGCTCGGCTCAGGAATATTCGACAACCCTAACTCAAAAGCAGCAAGTCATGTAAAACCTGGATGAGAAGCGTCAATTTTGGTGTGCCCTACCTAAGACCACGGGGAATCAGAAAGACTTCGATTTGGTTGATCAGTCCTCACAGTTCTCTGTGCGGGTGTACCGTAAATCGCCTAATACCTCCTGCATCGGAACTCGACATTAGAGATTGATTCCAAATAAGGTTGTGCGTAGTATTTCTGTGGGGGTTGGATGAGTTAGAACCCGGACGAGAATGTTTCTACCTATGTGCGATGGGCGCGCTACATTCAAAAGATATCTAAACGAACGGCCTGTTACTTTTCAATTGGCAGGGAAACTAAACCCCTGCAATCACAAGACCTTCCTCATACTTACGAACGTTGATCCTTGAGGCAACAATCGCTGAACACCCTTCGCGAGGTGTGTACCTGCGCGGAAGTCTTTCGTCCATCAAGTCGATCCGAAGCAAAAGCGAAAAGCGAAAAACGAGAGCTACATGAAAACAATGAACACAAAATGATGCGTCGGAGCCGGTCAGTAAAGTCGACCAAACTCGCGCTGTCGAAGTCCAACTGATTCGACTAGTCCCTCGCGTTGGTCGTCGCCTCAAAAATTTCGCCCATGTTGTGAGATGCCGATTTTGTCGCCACCCAATCGTCGTTCGTCGTGGTCCGCCCACTTTTTTTGGATCTTCCCTCGTCGTCCAATCGGGGACACTGCCGGAAAATTCAAATTTGACAGCTACCGTAAGTCGTCGATGTCCTTAGGGAGAGTCGGCTTCAATCAAATTTGCCGACATCAAGTTTGAACGCTCCGAGTAGTCGGCGGTCGACCATCTGCGACTTTTACGCCGATTTTCTCATGAAATCCAAACTCTGAAGTCCCAATTTCCCGTAAATATCGCCGGATGTCCGGCGAAATCGGATCCAAAACTCACAACATTCAAACGGCTTCCGGTCCCCGCTTAATTTGAACCACTAACAATGACTTTCGGGTCACGCAATTTCCTTCTTCAACCCAAATTAGCTTGACAATCTGCTCATCTTTCGATTGTTTCTTCTTCCCAGCCCATCTCAACTCGACGGCGATCGACTCAACCTTTGTGGTTTTCGCCGTGCCGCCCTCCCAATTAAGCTAAATATGACTTGGAAGATGACCCTCGCTCATGAGGACATCTTGAAACATCAGGAAAAATCAAGCTTATTTGAAATTTTCATGCGACTACCTAAGCTTCAATGTCTCACCCCTGGGGAACCGACGATGGGAATGCGCTCGTATCAAGGCCAAAGACAGAGCAAACATTCCTAGCCGGTCAGGGGCCCTGCTCCAAGCCCCCTAGAGCCCACGGGAGGTCACCAAAGACACCCCCCGTTCGTCCTAGTTGTCCGAATCCAGTCCGTTCGTAAAACTCTTAAATTTTAGCTCGTTTTGTATGTCGTGTCCTCGTCCGTCCGATGGTGTTTCTGTCCTTAATTATATATACATACATATATATATAATACTTACATATCAATATAAAGTATATAAACATATATGTCTACACACACAAATACACATATACAAACACGCACTACACACATTAGATATGGTGGCGTCCTGAGCGACAGAAAGGTCGCTCAGGATAAACACATACTCACAACGCACCACCACCACCAACAACAACAACAACAAAAGCGTCCGACCAAAAACGTCGGTTAGAGAGAGAACGAGGACAAGAAAACAAAAGGACAGCGAGGACACGAAGAGGGCGTGGGAAGGGACGCGGGACAAGGGGAATCCCGGGGGATTTTCTAGGAGTTGGGGTTAGATTCGGTCCCAGGACGAAGAGTGGAGTCGATCGGTACCAAACATGAGGGCGGAAGACGTATTATTGGGTCGAGACCCACGACTGGGTCCGGACATATATAAATATAGGGGGTTTTAGCATGCTCTCCCGCCTTAACGGTTGGGCGGAGCGACGTCCGCCGGGTATCGTTGGGCTCGCCATCAGGTGGCGCTTCGAATGGGGGGTGATATCCCTGTCGGAGCGGCAGGGGTTAGAAAAGTACTAAATCATAGCATTTAGAGAGCGAGACGACAATGGTTGGGGCGCTTTCATCGGCTGCCCCGGGTTAACGAGGCGTCGGTCGGAGGCCCGCCGGGTGTTTTTGGAGCCGTCTCGACGAGACGAGCCCAATGAGGGGCGCTTCGCCCGTTTTAGAATTGAGAGGAAAATCTCAGATTATCTGTGCCCACGAGTGGTTGGCAGAAGAAATTTAGACACCTTTGAGTGACTACAGCGGGTCAGCGGAGGTTCGGACGAGGGTCCAACGTACATTGTTGGATTTATCTAGGTGAGATGAGCTAAATGAGGGGTCACAAGCACCACTTCAGAAACAGGGTGCAACAGCGAGGATACAGAGGGTGGGGGAGTCTTACCAAGACCTGTTACGGCGGAATAATAGGGCGAAAAGATCAGTCGGCCTGGGCTATGCCCAGGGAAAGATGTTCCGGGTGACGAAGGAAATCATAACGGCATGGTACGTACACGTCATCATCACACATGGATACCTATAGCTATATATATATAGATACACATGCACGTACATAACAATAAAAGGTGTCAGTGCGGTTCCTTTCGCGACCACCTAACTTAGCTTAAGTAGCGGTGATCGTGTCGCGTAAGGGCGCGATCTTAACATTGTCCGGGGCAATTTAATCCCTAACTAAAGTCCTCCGAACGTTTTCATCGACGTGATCCGGCTATTTCAGGATCACATTGCACTAGACGGGTGCAGGCCATCAAATTAACCCCGTATCCATCGTGCTGTGTTAGCTCGAAAGCTACCGTAAGTGTAAGTTTAACTGGTTGTCGCTCGTGATTTCCCGTGACCATTGCTCAGTATACAGCCAAAACTAAGTAAACTTAATATTTTTGATTCCTGTCTTAATAAGCTTGTTGATTTGAACGTGCAGCCAGTGGCCTTCTGTTCCCGGACGGTCATAACAGTCACAGTTTTAGCATGTGGTGGCGACTAGTTTGGGTTCTGCGTGATTCCCTTTTCTTATCGGTACGGGGCTTCATGTCTAGCTTCACAAACCGGTTGAAACAGTTTAACTCTCCCTAGTTCATTTGAATCATAACAGTCGTCCCGGCAAGAATTCGGCAAGTAAAGACAAACACTACACAAATAGTGGTATAAAACAAAATGATGCACTGTTAATATATACCATACATTTTTACGATATTTCTTACAAAATCATCCACTGATAAGATACCACGTGTACCTTTTTGACATTTTCGTACAATAAACCAGTGACAAAATACTGCATATTTTTATGACATTTTTATAAAATAAATCACTGATAAAGTACGACATATATTTTATGATATTTTTATATAATAGACCACTGGTAAAATATGACAGATATTTTATAACATTGTTATAATATAACCCACTGATAAAATACGACAGATATTTTAAGACATTTTTATAAAATAAACCACTGACAAAATACGACAGATATTTTAAGACATTTTTATAAAATAAACCACTGATAAAATACGACAGATATTTTAAGATATTTTTTATAAAATAAACCACTGATAAAATACGACAGTTATTTTAAGACATTTTTTATAAAATAAAACACTGATAAAATACTACCTATATTTATGACATTTTTATAAAATAGACCACTGATAAAATACAATGTATTTGGCAAACGGGATAGAGGTGCCAACGTATTTCAATACGATTTTAGGTGGTAGAGTCATGAAAACAGTCGTAACGGGGCCTTAACGGTCCTGTTACAAATATACTGATGCTTAAAATGCCGAAAAACAACATATGTACATATATAAAACGTTGGCACAACGCAGTTCGGATGGTCAACATACGTGGGCAGCCAGTGGCCAAACAATAACAATAATATTTGAATTTTGAGCAGGCTGTATTTTTGATATTCATAAGGCACATAACCAACTAAACCTCGCGCTGGCCGGCACGAAGCATCCTACGCAGCACGAAATAACAGTGGTCAGCTCAAGCTCAAATGGCTAAAACGTGAATGTTAGGACCTCAAGACAAGGCTGGTTTCCAGGATCTGGCTCAGACATTAGCTCTGGCAGGCCGACTACTGATAATAAGGGTTTGAAATCCACTGTACAGTTGGCCGGCTTTCCAAAAGCCATTTTGCTCGTCCGAGAACGAATTTTCAGGGCGCCGTCCGGTAATTTCAACCACACGCTACACGAAGGGACTTAGTGGCCGCAGGTTGCAGCTCACCCTGCACCATGGCCACCGGTTGTGAAACTGAGCACCAAAAATTCAACCTCAGTTAGTGTTTTAATGTCTACCGGGCTGTTTGAAAATAGGACGTTTATACGCCAAAAGCAAAGCACGTTATTGTGTATAATTTGCGTATTGCGTAATAACGTGCTGCTTTTGTTGCACCGAATACGAGCTTGGGAACCATTACTGCTTGCACGACATAGTTATTGTCAATTATCCCGTATGAAAGGCTAAGCTCAAAAATTTAGGTTCAAAAATAATCCGTTATTTTGGTCGGGGTAGTTTCCATTATATACTATTGTTCGTTTAGTTCGGACCGTCTGTTTCGCTACAGATATATATACTATTGCATATATCTATGCAAATATATAGTGCTTTAGTGGCCCATCTCATTTTAGGGGCCGGACGTTATAACATTACAAAATAGAGCAGCTTAGATCGGGAAGTTAGGCTTAGTACATGCTCATATAGAGACCTTAGCTTAGGCTAAGACTTGGGCTTAGACTTACTATATCGAGAACGGTATAGCATGCATTTCATTTCCGCTCCTAAAAGTTATATTGGCCTACAACACCACACACCTTATCTAATAACATGCGATTGCTCCTTGGTAATACCACAGATGGAACAGGTAAGATTTGCTAACTTATGCAGTTTAAATCTTTAAATGTTCACCAGAATATAGGGTGGTCGCGTCCCGTTGGAGCAGGTGGAGCGTGATAAAAAACGACATTAACATCATAATTATATTTGTATAAGCACCAGATATACCCACACAATACGGTACCCCGATCAGTCACCACCGGTGCCAGAACCCCCTGGTAGCTAAGACACAATTTGGGAGCTGGTTTTCAGCCTATTTGAGAGATTTCTAATCGTGGGCGCTTTACACACTTGGTCATCGAACTAAGCCACTGTGTCATCGCCTGGATGATAGAAATATTTCAGCGCCTTACCGTAGGCACGTAGGGATTTCAATCCCCACCATTGACCAGCATACTCGATAATGAATTACAGTTTCGATATCCAATTGTATCTATCGAAATGGTCAGCATGTGGCACGACATCCCATAGTTGCAACCCTGGTAATCCTGAAATCATTCAATAGACTTTGCTACAGTGGTTTCCATTTCGGCACGCTTAAGGCTAGGCGTCATTCAACATATCTCAGCCGTGACCATGGCGGAACAGTACTACATTTCTGGGTAAGCTCAGCCTTACTTTGCCGTTATTGGCTTGTGTTCAAGTGTTGTAACAAAACTAACACGCGGTTGTGTTCAAAATTTCCAACATATGTGACCTTAAAGGGATCTTACCTGTGGCAGTAATATTACTCCAAGTAACGGTCGAACAAGGCAAGCCCAAATTCTAGAGCTAAGCCCAAAAAATTTCGTTGCGTAACAGCCACTAAAAGGCTAGTTTTTTATAATCATATATAACTTTTAAATAAGTACTAACATATTGAATTGGGTGTAAAATATTTCGAGAATAATGATTTTAATGCGTTTGTTACCGGTTTAGTGGACTCTCCCTTAGCCATACAAAGCTGCAATGTTTAACATAAATTTAAAACCTATCTCAACACACCTGAAAAGCTGTAGCGAGATAACCGCAGTGGCACATTTGTAAAGTTAGTGCATTGATTCTGGGCAATCAATTCTACATTTTGATTGATTAAAAACTTTTGTATATTAGGAAAAACCGTGACCAAAACTGTCTTGTATATAATGACAATACCATTAATTTACCAATACTTAAAGTTTAGTCAAAATGAACCGTTATTTCGCGATCCATTGCAAATTTAAAAATGTGATAGAGTGTGTATTTGGCCATTTTCAAATTGTGATCGATCTACTTGTATTAGCGGTCACACTGCCTGCGAACCTCTTCACCTACCGTATAATAAAATGTTTTTGTCCGCCATTTTTCATAAGACATCATCCGATTAGGTCTCGACAAAACTGTACATGCGCTATCACATTGGGCCGTATAGCATGCAACATGTACCTCAGTATAATTTGGGCGCGAAAAAGGAACGTCAATTTTGAGGTAATATGACCTTCATTATCTTTGAATATGGATTAAATTAATGGCGGTGATAATAGTGTTTGCGATAGAAAATCAAACGACATTCATCCATATGTTCTGGAATCTATGAGAGGTGAAATCTTCGGTGGTTAGTATTGCTCAGTTTATGGCAAAACTGGCATTTTGTGTTATATCGAAACATTCTTCTGACCTAAACATATATATATACACGAGGTTTGAAGTCTGAAAAGGGATTGCGGTTGCTTCGGGGGAACCTTCGACCTTCGGGGGGGAGAGGCGGCAAATTATAATTCAGTCGGCGAGGTGGAGGTCGTCAAGGGTGATAAATTGTCGAAATGTGTTGGGACTCAAAATTTTTCTATTTTGAGCAATTTCTCCCATTTTGGCCAAAGCACGCTTTCGGGGCGCGCGAAAGGGGGTGCTCTCAGCTTCTACCTCCCATCAGGACTGGGGTCTCGCTAAGAGAAAGTCCGAACCTCAGGAAAAGGTAATGTCCCTCTCTTTCATGGGGATGTATATCTAAAGGAAGTTCATTTATGGGCAACATATTGCATACTGTGACAAACATCTGAGATAATTCGACGCACTAAGACGCGTGAAGCAAGCTTACCAACGACTGCACATTTTTGTTCGGTTATGTCGATATTGCGAGTCCGTTGTTTCCAAGTTTCCAAGATTCAGGTTTAATCAAATATTTGGTTACAATGATTGACACGGTCGGCAGTCATTGGCAGAAACTGCAGTAAGGACCCTGATAAAATCCTGGGCAAGTTCATTTGGGGTACCGCAGGTGCTGATTTCAGGCAGGGCTGCTCAGTTTAAGTTGCGTTCTGAGAAATAAAGCACTCTAAATTTGTTTGGTTACTACCGATATTGCTCAAACGTTACGTAGCAGTCGCGGCAATTAGGACCAAAAGTGTACCACATTCACTACAGCTTACCAATTTACGATATCATAGAAACCACTAGCACCACCAACAAAGGCCATGACAATGTTTCACACTTTCCTGCGTCCTATGTGTGTTGAAGTTGAAAAATAACATTATCACCGTCTGTGTTAAAGCGGGTGAGTATGGTCGACGAATATCGTGTGCCTACAAAATTTTCATAACACATTCTCAGTAAAATATATTGACTAATACGGATACAATTGCGACCTGACCTTCCACACATCAATAAATCGTGTACGACTGGAATTATTTATGACACAGCCGTAAAATAGCGAAAGTACTTAGGCCTATTTCATAGCCTTCTACTTAGTAATTGTGCACTAAGCACACCTTTCACTGGCAACCGGAATGTTGTTCAAAACTATTGCCAGAGAGCTGTTGTTGACAGAGGAACCATGTCCCTCAGAAACTTTCACGTCTTGCACAACTCTGGCAGCAATTTTAAACATTTTCAGCTGATTGCGCGTGCAGACCTCTTTGTGTGATGTCTGAATAGCTGTTGATGCGGAAATCTCTATTGAGTAGGAACCCCTTATACCTTTGTAACGGTCAACTTGTTTTATTAAATCGTGTCCATATTTACATATTTCTTGATGAATTTGTGTTTACGGAGAGTACTGTCCTTGCACTTGTACCTGTGTTATATTAATGTTTTTTATTTGTTGAGGCGGAAACCATGTGTATTTTGTGTGCCGCAGTAGCTCTTTGTGAAATTTTGTAATTGTAACTTTTGAGTTTTGCAATTCCACTCATACGCATTCCGCCCCGTCGGACAGTAACGAATACTTCACTCTCTTAAAGTTTTAACCGCATTGTAGCGATAAAATTTTGCACCTTGCTACGCGCATTGTTACACAGTTATCCAAGCTATGAAATATTCTCCTGCAACAAAGCAGCATATACCTACAACAAAAGCAAAATTTAGTAACAAAAACTTCTTAGTGTTTCTGCTAAAACTTTCTTGTTGACGAAGTTCGATTTGTACTGGGACGTACCGAGCGCGAGTAATCGTTATCAGCGTTGACATCATAACTTATGTTTTGGCGACCGCTTGAGTTTGCAGTTCCGTCAGGTTGCTTTCGTAATTTAATTCTGTGTTGCACTCAGTGTTCGGGTGTACCTTTGTTTCTGCCGTATGTTTTGGTACTTCAGCAACTACTCTTTTGGTTAGGAACTTGCTTCACAGGGCCGGCAGCACAGGCGAGGCGCGTTGTATAATAACTTAGTACTTTGTGTATTATATATTTATAAAATTTTGAACTTACCTGGATCATAAAAGAACGCTATAAATATTGGACTCAGTTCAGGCAAACAAATAAGTTTTAAAATTTGAATAAAGCGTGTTTGTTGCAAGAGTGCTGGGAGCGGACTGGCAATTGGTGGCTGCGGCAGCGAATAGGTTGTTGTCACGGTGTACTGGTTTGGAATGTTGGTCAGCGTATTGGAAAACCCTTTTACAT
The DNA here is from genome assembly GCA_030248225.1 of Trileptium ribeirensis. Taxonomy (NCBI): domain Eukaryota; kingdom Metazoa; phylum Nematoda; class Enoplea; order Enoplida; family Thoracostomopsidae; genus Trileptium; species Trileptium ribeirensis. Next base: position 38,005 of record JASANE010016732.1, on the reverse strand, counting down.
AGGATGTTCATTTTTAGGAATTTATCATGTTAATCCGAGTTTACCTGATAAATTATGTGCTAAATTTGTAAGTGTCTGAAATGCGGGTTGTGCTGCTTCGCTACTTTACCGTAAGTGATTACACTCTGTTAGTTATCGAGGTGCAAACCTGTAGTAAGAAGTGTGACCATTTATGTAAATATGTATGTCGTAGATAGCTATCGATAGTCCAGTAGTGTGATCACTTATGTACATAATGCAGGACTTAAATGTTACATACAAACAGCTGTTTTATCTCATATGGGAATAATACCGGTTATTATTATGCTTACCATCACAACATGTGTAGTATGTGGATTTCTTAAATAAACAATCATTGTTATAGCACTCAGAGCTGTCGGCATTTAATTTAACTGCTATCAGCGGTCGTGATATGGACTATCGTAAAAACGTCAGGATTTCATTGGAGTATACCATAATAACACAACGTGGTCCTCTTTACTTCTAAGTATTCTAGTATCCATAGCGCAGCTCATGCTTTCGCCACCTTTTCGTTTATATGAGGTGTATGGTGGTGCGCTATTTAGGCCTTACCATGGTCGAGGTGGTTCCACACCTAGGAGGCCAACATTATACCACTACACTCGTGGCCTTGTTCGTGTAGCAACTTTACCGATGTACACTAGAGCTAGAACAGGGCTATCTCTTGTACTGAACTCGCATTCCTGGGACTTCGGCACAAGCAGGTGACACTTTCCTTTCGACGGGTTCCAATTCTTGACAGGCTAATCTTAAGCAGGATTGGGCATACCGCGTACCCGGCTACATTAGTTTATTATCAACCTTAAACAGGCCTGTAGCCAGAGGAGTAGAACTAGCAGTACTAGATGATTCTTAAAGGCTATTCAAACTTGGTATATCATATGTTTCGAAGGTCGGTCGAATTAGTGAAGTAGATGGTATCGTAGGCGTATTTGCTCTTTGGGGATAACTTTTTAAATTTTCAGGAATTCAAGATATTTTTCAATTTGGTGAAATTTTTCCCAATTTTGCCAAATTGCGGTAAATTTTTCCTAACGTCCCTATTTTTTCCAATTTTCATTCTATTTTTGTCAATCCTTGCTAAAATTCTCAGCGCGGTCTTGGCGCGCGGCGAGGGAAGGCGAGGGGTGTTATACTTGTTTTGAAGGGCCATCCCTTAAGTGATAACCCTTCTTTACTCTCATCTGTCAAGTGAGAGTGTGGAAATCTTATGCGTATATCCACTTTAGGTGCGTACGCCATGGTTGTTCTTTTGTCACAATTGCAATTTGAATCGTGCCTAAATTCCCGTTCACAATTACGCAAATGATCATCGAAGCTTAGTGAACGCGCATAAGGGCCCCGTGATGCACGAAAGCCGTTTGCGTACACGTACATTTCTGCTTTTCGCACATTTGTCCGCATCCATCAAAGCACATCCTAAAAGGGAGCAGATATGTACGCGGACTCATTTTTGCCATTCCAGATTCGAATCTTCCGTCCGCGAACGACAACCGCGCGAATAGAAAAATAAGCCACGAAAGCGTACAAGTTGCCAGATTCCCAATCAATACAGCTTTTTGTAGCTGATAACAATTATAAACTTTCACGACTTAACCTCGTTTCTGCAAATGCCTGTTGCTCGTTTGGATGTGTTTTATTGGTTAACACTATTTGCTATAAATATCTCGATTGAAATACTCATTCTGGACTTTCCTGATAATCCGCAGGTTATGTTACGGATTTTTGCGTTTGAACTGACGCTCATGCTTCCATAATTTTTAATTTGTGTTGTTCATTTTGTAAATTTCCGTCGGTTTATTTAGAAGCTTTCATTGTACCTATATTTAAAAACACAAAGCCTCTAATCTCTCTAATTAATTTCGTTGATTTGTTCTTGCTGTAAGTTAATTGAGAACCTGATATTATTGCTCATAAGTGCCTAGTCAAGTCAAACCGCTACACTTTAATAAGTGCTAATAAACATGGTTCACTCATGGAAATCGTGCCTCACGCAGTTACAAACTTCATCAGTTACCAGTATTGATGATCTGAATGTTCTTGGAATGTAGTTTACTTTGATTTTTCTAAGCCTTTTGACAGTGACCTGCACTAAATGTTAATAAATAAATTGGAAAGGTATTGTTTTAATGGCAGTTTGCTTAGTTAGATAACATCCGTTCTATTAACCGTATTTAACGTGGACTGTTGGTACAGAGTTTTCTACTCTAATTTCCGGTATACCTCAAGGATCAGTGTTTGGCCTTTGTTGTCTAATATATATACAAAAATCATATTTATTGTGTAAAAAAATGCCGTTCTAATTCTATTTGGTGATGATTTGAGTAAGATATATAGAAATCTTTGAATGCATAAAACCCGAATTTTGATTATAATGTTATTCCACGTGATATAAACAAAATTGTTAATCATGCCGAGAGATGGCCACTATCAGTTGCTGGTCACAAGTTCGTAGCGGTAGAGATTGATCGAACTAATCCATCCCCTTGTCATAATTTTTCTAATGTTCTTCTATCTTCAACCACATATTTTTGAAACCTGTGGCTGCATATAGGTGATCAGTTAAAATGAAATTCGCAAACAAATATTCCGTACCATAAATACATTGTTCAGTTGGTTTCGCGCACGAAACCATCTCTCGAACTTGCCCATTGTACATACGTTTACACAGTTGTGATTATTGGTCAGTATGGCTACACTGGTTAATCAAGGATATAGACAACATTGAAAAAGCCCAGATATTTTACCCGTTGAAGAGCCTACCGAAGTCATATACCACACATCTCGTCAATGAAGGATTTTAAAAATTAGGGTTTTGTTTCCTTAGAATTATATAAGATATTTAGATCTGGTTAATGTTTAAAACGGGTATTGAATTTAATGTAAATATTAAATATTTACTCTATTTTTCAGTATATTTCTCATTTTATTACAATGGTGCTTGTAGCCATTCAAAAAGGTGGAATACACTATAATCGTATTGACGCTTGCAAGCACTCTTTGCCACGTTTTTGTATTAACGTATGGAACAGTTTTGCCACTAAAACGTTCAGGATCTACCCCTTATTCTCGCCCGTTCTTCAAAGCCTTTCAATGAACGATTAAAATTTATAAATTAATTTCTCAAAAATAAACCTCGAAGGAAATGGACCTTTCACAAATGGGTTTATAGTATATCAGCGTGGTTTATACCCAGCCTTTCTATACCTATAAATGCCTGAATTCTTTACATTTGATTGTTATAGTCGGTGGTATTGTACTGCCGTTGAATAGATCAAATTAATAAACAAGTAAAAGTAAAATATATGCCAGCCACATCGCACGTGAGTATATACGTTTACAGAATATATTCCATAAATTTTTATCAGACCAAGTAGACACACAGTCGTTGTGAAATATTGCTGCTTTGTACAACACTTGATAGCATGAACAGCCTTGACAGCTTTGGTATTAAGCTAAAATGCTGTCTGTATATATACGTCTTGACACCAAGTGCGTCATGTTCATTATTCCCCCTAGCACACAACAGTGATGATACGCCAGTTTCTGGTCAGGCTTGACTTCAAGCCGATATTTTTTGTAACCGAAATCTAAAATGATACTTTTAGTAGAGAGCCACAGATGTTGCTTCTGTTGCCTTTTATTTGTTTACATGTTTTCTGCAAAAACGGTTTTCTGCATATGGTTCTTTATTGACTTGTATCATATATACTATTAAAACGGTTTTCAACATATGTTAGTATGGTGCCAATGTGCTATGCTTTAGAATATTCGAGAATACAAATCTACCTAAATTTGTAGTTGAAAAGACGCTAAGAAATCGCCAGCTGTCAGAGAAATAGCTTTAGGCTTTAGTTTCACAAAAACATAAATATATATCCAATTTTAGTATAAGCATTTAGACCTAAATCGTAAGTGTAATCTTAGCATCACAACATACCAAGAGAAAGGGTTTGGGATAATCTTAGGTTTTTATGTAAGTATGAAAACTCAGACTAAAGCTCGGAATCAGAATATTGATCGTTTTGGAACAATTGTACAATTCTAGATGCTCATTAAATTTGTAGCTGTTGATATTCGAAGAATTATGTGTTAGCAAATTTAGAGTTGATCATACAATTATGACGATGAAAGACCATACAAAGATATAATTAATTTTAATGCAGTGTTTACATTACAAACCGCTCGACATGTAATAAGTTTTGTTCATGTACATTCTGCGCAACGCCGTCAACGAAATGGTGCATAGTACACCATTAACATTTTTTAAATAAAAAAACATAGACTTTTCAGCATGGTATCATAGACACAGTTAGATTTTATTTAGCGTTCGGGAAAGATTATTTTTCGCGTTACACCATGTAGCGCTGAATTTTTTAGACACCCTCAAGTAAAACTAATAATAATAGGGTGAACAGAGTACCACGACCGTGAATATATAGTTGGATATTTTTTATAAAAATTTTCTTGCTTTATTAACTGCTGGAAATATACAGTGTATACGACACAATAGCATATAGCACATAGCGTTCGAGATATTGTCGTTTATGTTATATAGTATGTCCTTTTGACTACCGTGCACCATAGTATAGCCGTGAGTATAAAGGAACAAAACCTTCACCTGGTGAGCAATTTATAACATAAAGGCGGCATAATATAATTATAATAAATGAATGGCTATCTTTTTAAGCGCATCCACTCTTTCTCTTATGGAATATTGCTTCAAACAATGATTCAACTAAACGGTTGAACGACAATACTATGATATTGTGTTATCTATATTTTTCAACTTATCAAGACACTATTTTTCGGTCATACAGTCCGAAATAGTTTTAAGTTGCTGTTACAAATATGAAATATCCGCGAACACAGCTACCTTTGCGATTCACCAATCGGACACCCGGCAAATCCGGTACCCGACACTGCGTATCCGAGTAGCAATACCTATGCTTATTGGCTATTGGTATATAAATTCTTAAGCATAATTTAAAGCGCAACTTCCATTTCCATTACAGTTCGAAATAGGTTTAAGTTCTATTACAAAATATTAAATACGCAGGTACGCAACTATATGATTCACTACCTTGATACCTAACAATTCGGGTACACGACTCCGGTAACCGAGTACCAGTGACTATGCATACTGGCTACAGGCTTTATTCTCCAGCATAATTTAACGCGGGGCCTACATTTTTAAACATATGCAAGTGTGGAACCAGCAGTTACGCATGTGAAATTGTATCTGTCCACTACCCGCGGGTTACCCATTGCCCACATTTACCCGCTACCCGCGGGTTCAACATTTGATCCCGGAACCGGCGCGGCTCGCGGGTGCTCACTGGTACCCTTATGCGCACATAGCTCTAAGCTTACGCTACTCTGCTTGACGTTGGCCGCTAAATCCATGCCGTGATTCCAGATATGGCTACGGAATACAAGGGGTGAAAGTATATTACGAATCAGAATCGCCCAGTTTTCTGGCTAACCAATAAAAACAATTGCGCTAAACCTAAGAGTCTTTGCGGAGCATCTCGTTTTAAAATTAAAGTGATGTTGATTTCACATCAGTCCCAGCTGAGCATGTCGTGTATGATACTGTGTAATTGTTGAATAAAATGTCGGGACGAAACATACTATCCAGCAGGTTAAAGACTTGGCAATTTTGATAAATGGCTGTAGTTGCTTGAACACATTGTTTTGAATGTCACATTTTAACTGTGCAACGCAACCAAACTCTGAGACAACCTTTTTCATAATAGTCGCTTGAGCCATTAATTTCTAATCGGTTGGTTGCAGAAAAGCAGAGTTTTTTGCACTATTCAACAATATAATCACCTATTCAAACTGATGCTATACCTGTATATTTAACGCAAATAGATCCTTCACTTTGGAAATATGAGTAGCATCGGTCGAACGATTAATAATATACATATACAGATACACTTGCTGTAAAAAATTTGAGACACATCGATGTATCCATATAAAGTTTTAAGTTTAATTTAATTTGCAAATAAATGTTTAATCCTTGTATTCCAGCTGGTATATATAGCCCCAGGTGTGTATAGGTGTAAATTCGGAAGCTTAATCGTCTCATTACAACAAGATTTTTAGCCAGATCCACCACGACCAATCTATTCTAGGATTATATAAGTTACATTAAAACTCTAGTACTTAACTTAATATCTAAGTAAATAATTAACCGCGGTCAACCCATTGACCTACTCATGACCTGCCGCTTTCGAAATGTTGCGGACTCTATCGTATTTTTGTCGATTCTTTGTACTAAATATATTGTATAAATCTGTAAATATCAAGAGCATTTTAGCTTTTAAATGCAATTATATATATATACCACATGTAGTCCGTTGTGTACACAAAGAATTAAATCAAAGTAACACAACGCATATTTGTCGAAGCTATGTCGGCTTAGGGGAAAAAGTTGGTCGGCATGGGGCCCTGGGGTGGGATGAGAATCGCTAAACGGATAGGAGTAAAGTTGTATCCAGCAACTCAGATTTTTTCCACTTTTGCACATATTTTCCCCATTGCTTGCCCATTTGCGAAAAATTTTGCTAATTTGGCAGATTTTCAACTCAGATTTGGAGCTCGGAAGTGGGATGAGAATCACTAAACGGAGAGGAGTAAAGTTGTATCCAGCAACTCATATTTTTTCCACTTTTGCACATATTTTCCCCATTGTTTGCCCATTTGCGAAAACTTTTGCTAATTTTGCAGATTTTCAACTCAGATTTGGGGCTCGGGAGCGGGATGAGAATCGCTAAACGGAGAGGAGTAAAGTTGTATCCAGCAACTCAGATTTTTTCCACTTTTGCACATATTTTCCCCATTGCTTGCCCATTTGCGAAAAATTTTGCTAATTTGGCAGATTTTCAACTCAGATTTGGAGCTCGGAAGTGGGATGAGAATCACTAAACGGAGAGGAGTAAAGTTGTATCCAGCAACTCATATTTTTTCCACTTTTGCACATATTTTCCCCATTGTTTGCCCATTTGCGAAAACTTTTGCTAATTTGGCAGATTTTCAACTCAGATTTGGAGCTCGGGAGTGGGATGAGAATCGCTAAACGGAGAGGAGTAAAGTTGTATCCAGCAACTCAGATTTTTTCCACTTTTGCACATATTTTCCCCATTGCTTGCCCATTTGCGAAAAATTTTGGCTAATTTGGCAGATTTTCAACTCAGATTTGGAGCTCGGAAGTGGGATGAGAATCACTAAACGGAAAGGAGTAAAGTTGTATCCAGCAACTCATATTTTTTCCACTTTTGCACATATTTTCGCCATTGTTTGCCCATTTGCGAAAAATTTTGCTAATTTGGCAGATTTTCAACTCAGATTTGGAGCTCGGAAGTGGGATGAGAATCACTAAACGGAGAGGAGTAAAGTTGTATCCAGCAACTCATATTTTTTCCACTTTTGCACATATTTTCCCCATTGCTTGCCCATTTGCGAAAAATTTTGCTAATTTGGCAGATTTTCAACTTAGATTTGGAGCTCGGAAGTGGGATGAGAATCACTAAACGGAGAGGAGTAAAGTTGTATCCAGCAACTCATATTTTTTCCACTTTTGCACATATTTTCCCCATTGTTTGCCCATTTGCGAAAAATTTTGCTAATTTTGCAGATTTTCAACTCAGATTTGGAGCTCGGAAGTGGGATGAGAATCGCTAAACGGAGAGGAATAAAGTTGTATCCAGCAACTCAGATTTTTTCCACTTTTGCACATATTTTCCCCATTGCTTGCCCATTTGCGAAAAAATTTTGCTAATTTTGCAGATTTTCAACTCAGATTTGGAGCTCGGAAGTGGGATGAGAATCGCTAAACGGGGAGGAGTAAAGTTGTATCCAGCAACTCAGATTTTTTCCACTTTTGCACATATTTTCCCCATTGCTTGCCCATTTGCGAAAAATTTTGCTAATTTTGCAGATTTTCAACTCAGATTTGGAGCTCGGAAGTGGAATGAGAATCGCTAAACGGAGAGGAGTAAAGTTTTATCCAGCAACTCAGATTTCTTCCACTTTTGCACATATTTTCCCTATTGCTCGCCCATTTGCGAAAAATTTTTCTAATTTTGCAGATTTTCAACTCCGATTTGGAGCTCGGAAGTGGGATGAGAATCGCTAAACGGAGAGGAGTAAAGTTGTATCCAGCAACTCAGATTTTTTCCACTTTTGCACATATTTTCCCCATTGCTTGCCCATTTGCGAAAAATTTTGCTAATTTTGCAGATTTTCAACTCAGATTTGGAGCTCGGAAGTGGGATGAGAATCGCTAAACGGAGAGGAGTAAAGTTGCATCCAGCAACTCAGATTTTTTCCACTTTTGCAAATATTTTTCCCATTGCTTGCCCATTTGCGAAAATTTTTGCTAATTTCCTCTATTTTTGCCTATTTCACCCCAATCTTTGCCAATTGTCAACATAGGTGAGAGTTTTCTGCGCGCGTTCGGCGCCTTGCTCACAGGGTGGGAGGGCGTGTAGAGCTTTTTCGAGTGGCGTAACCATAACTTGGAGTAACAACTACCTCCTCCTTCCACCAAGACCTATGGTCTAGACCATTTGTAAAATGTAGCAGTCAAATTCTCTTCGAATATAACTGTATTTACTCTAGCTTTTTAGCGTAACTAATACAAGTATATATTTTTAGGAGACAAGATAATAATAATGAACTATGTCTATAATTTCACGGCAGCGGCGATCGCATGCTATCTAATATCAAATACGGTCATTTTATTGGCACATGTCTCACCACAACAATGCTTAGATCACTGCCGAAATATTTTGCAAGCCCCTCGACAACACTGGATATTGTACCGTCATTGCGGACGTATCCAGCAGAATCATTTCAGCTATTGCTATCGAGAATGTTCTGTCAACGGATTTATATTTCGATCGTTTTCAGTAGTTGATCACTTTGCTACGCGGCTAATGCATCAAAAATTCAGGTTACCATGCTTTTAGTGGGGCCCAGCTAACTTTGCGGGGCACTACGTTACATAACATTAGAAAAAGAAACATTTTAGAGCCGCGGTTTAGGAGACGCAGAGACTACCACTTCAGCTTAGCGTATGGCTCATAAAGGTAAGGTTGAAACTTAGCATATTAAGACCGGTAGGGCCTACATTTTACGTAAGCCCCTAAACGTCATATTGGCCTTTTACAGTATAGATAAACCAAAATTTTGGGTTTAAATTTAATTACGGTAATAATTACTATTGTACTTCCAATATTATTAGCATTAATTCAACGGCATCTCTGCGAACTAGGTATCATATTTTGTTGGACTTTTATGAAAATTGTGTTTAATAAAATATATTTTAAAAAATATTTCAATTGACTCAGGAAATAACATTTGTGTGCTGGGTAATTGATATTTAGGCGAACTAAAATTATCAATGGTGGAGTTTCAATTATCAATGGAATTATCAGTTTAATTGTGCAACTAAAAAATTTTTCGCACTGAAAATTTTTGTATGTTATGCATTATTATTGTTTGACAATTTTTAGATATAGCGGATTCAAGTATATATTGTATAAGACCTCGTCACAAACACGCAATACAAAAACCAGATGGCCTCTCAATAATTTCAGAAAAAAAACAACAGTATTCAACATTTGCGAAACCTTGTTGGGGCGTCAAAAATAAGTATAGTAATAAGTTGAGATTGCACCTTTTCTTTTAGATCCACAAATAGCATTTGTTAAAAAATGGTCGAGCTGCCTGTACTTTATATTTATTATACACACGTGATTATTTTATTTTTGTTGTCATAGCGGCTACATAAAGAAGCCTATTAGTATATAAAAACTACATGCAGCGTGGAAAAGAACTGCCTGCCTGCAACGACTAATATGTAATTTTTCATTATTTTTGGTGACTTTTAAGAGGACACAACCTGTTGACGGAAAATCATAGCTGGCTCGATTTTTAACAAATTTTCTACCAACGGAGATCCAGTATAATTTGAGCTAAATATTTTGCTCCCAAATATTTTGAAAAAGTTGGTAGATTTCATATTATTAATTAGTATCTTTGTAGCAGAGTACACTCTGAAATTTTGTATGATGATAATTTCATACAATTATTGCGTCACGTCCTTTTACTACAATTTGTATACAAAAGAGCGCAAATGCACGCAATTGTATGGCGAACAAATTTATCATCAATTGTGTAACAATTTGCACAACCGTGTACGATTATATCAACACAAATTGTAATAAATGTAGCACAACAAATGTGTGACTTAGTTTGCAAAATTTGTATGAATTGTAACACGTAATATGTATGATTATTTGTATAGTCTTTGTATGAATTTACACATAAGAATTGTATGATTTGTTACACATAACTTTGCATGAAATTATATAGCATATATGTATGACAAAATACACATAGTTTTCACGAAATTGCATACACAAATGTGTGATTATTTCTACATAATTTGTTTGAAATTTCAGATATCAAATAATTTTGGAGCACATAATTTCTTGAAGCTATATAAAGCAACATATGTTATTAAATTGAAAATTAGTACAAAAATTACAGTTATGTACAGCCATTCATACAATAGGTGTATCGTATTTCATACAAATATTTAAAAATTCATATATAAGATATATCATATTTCAAAAATATACGAAAATTCATAAATTAAATATCATAAATATCAAAGAAATAAATATAAAAATTAATACAAAAGATATATTATTTTCATACAAATGTACAGTAAAATTCATACACTGTATATATTGCGTTTCATATAATATGTATTCAAATTCATACAGTTCATATATTGTATTTGATGCAAATATATGTAAAGATTCTTAAAACTATGAGGTATATTTCATACTATAATGTGCTAAAATTCAATCAACTACAGTTGTGTTTTTATACAAGCTGATCAGAAAATTCAGACAAGAGAGATGGTCACTGCATGAAGTGTTTTGATGTTTGTACATTGCGAATGTATTAGCTGTCGCACTTAATTTGGGCATGTAAATCAGACTAGTCTGATAATGTATGACACAGTGCACATTTATGTGCGATATATAATAGTTATTTCTAAAAGGGAATTTGTACGAACGGCTTTAACTATACAAGCTGTCTTATAATTATTGTAGATCGTTCTTCGTTCGCCATTATAAGGCGCTTACATGTGTAAACCAAAGGCTGACAGAATTGGACAAATGTATCAACATCATGTCAGTAAATGTTACGGTGCCAATACTATCAGCAAATAACAGCAGCAATATTTATTGGTGGTTCAATTTGATTCAATCAGTCGTCAAGATATGTGCCATTCAGTATTCTATCTCATATGAATCATTTGCTTTGACGGTATTCGTAAATTCAAAACGAGAATTTTTTGGTCATGAATGTAACACTTCAGATTTTACCGGGAACAAGGTTGTGGTCCAACGAAGTACAGAACAGGTTGAAGACTGTTCACAGCTGCCTCAAATAATCTATAGGTTTCATGCTGATGGCAACTATTCAGCCATACAAGCGGGGACTGAGCTACCGCGCGCAAGGAACAACCGAACGGCACAAACGGTTGTTATCCCTCCAGGCATCCTTACGGTAATTCAAGAAATCCGACACACCACACAATGTGCATTGTCCATTACCATCCCACAATCTTCAATTTTGCAATCACCATACTGGCGAAGTTATTCGACAAACAACGATAAGTTTGAGCCCGCTTTGTGCCAAGAATGTCGCCGATGGAAATCGTTTTCGCTTCAAATACTTCAATGTGACAATTTCAACACTTATAGCGACGAGCAGCAACGAGCATTGAGCGGTCAAAATCATCAAGATCGCGGAACAAAGGAACCCGAATTTGGGCTAGTCACTAGCTTGCTTATCAACGGAGTAAACGGTCAACGGTTTAAAAAAATCCGAGAACAGTATTGTCCGATGATCGATTGGGAACGAGAAGGATTTCCCACTGTATCGGAGGCTTATGAACAGAAATTTGAGATTGCTTATTCAACTACAACATACTTGCTGTTATGTTGCCAAATGGTGTATGCATTAATAATAGTGTCATTGCAGGAATGATAATCTGGAACTAGCATAACTTATTTAGATAAATAAAGAGAGGAGCATCATTAATATTATCAATAACCACTGATGACCAACTTTAATACTGAAAAGTGCAACAGCATAAATTTTTCTACATTATCCGCCGCGATACGTGGCGTTCGTATTCTCCCTTACCCTCCTGGTTTCATAAATCATAACAGGTCATAAAGATGACTACCCCACCATGTCCTTGGACACCAAGTTCATACACCCAGGTTCTTGAACTAGCAATTTAAGTTCTCCCTTGTTCTTGCACTACAAAATCTAGAACCCATGTGATTGGAGCGCTAAATTGAGATACCCACGTTCCTGGAGAAGTCCAGAAGTCGGACGTGTTGATTAAATTCTAAATTTAGTGGTTCGAAATTTAATAAAACATTCCACCAAAGGAACATTGCGGGCATCTAAATTTGGTGCTTAAGAACCTCGGAGGGACTGAAATTTGTTGTTAAGAACATAAGAGGTTTGCATTTGTGGATCGAAAAGGTGATGAGGCATGGATTTGTTGGTCCAAGAACGTGTTGAGGTAATAATAGTTAAGAACCACATTACAGATCATAATAAACCTAGCGGAGGGGGGTGGACTAAAGCCAAAGACCGCCGCGACATACCGTGGTCGATAAAATAGAAAATCTGAAGAGTGACACATTCTTCAGCAGAGTCGACCATTACTGACTCTTGAAAATATCATTTATCTGCAATTGATTTCTGTATCAGTCGCAGTGGTGAATAAATTTGTGCCTTCGGATGTTCTAATCACATTAGCAACTGGAGAAAATGGACGATCATGTCACATAACGAACGAACAATTAAACAAAGATTTTGACAATCACATGTGTACAATCGAATTAACAAGAAGACGAATTATCAGTTTGCCAGATGAATGATTCTGCTATGCGCACAGCAAAACTTAGGTTTATCTCAACAAAGACTAAGGTTTACGGCAGAGTTAATAGAAGGGTCACATAGGTGATAAGTTTCTGAGACGTTGAACACGGGTAGCAAGTCAATCGTAAATGCACTTTGATTTTTATATTTCTTAAATAATTTTTTTGATTTTTTATTTAAATAGCTTCATTTCACGAATAAAGTTTGATGTAGTAAGTACATACCTTTTGTCTTGTACAAATACATGACTCTCCGTTAAATACTTTGTTTGCTAAAAACACGACGCCATTAATACCATAAAATTCAGGATTAGACAAGACAGTTTTCTGTGTAAACCCAGAGTGGTTGACATTGGCCAGCTACTGGAGGACGTTATATAGGATTTGCGCGATGCATACGACCTTGCCAGTGCCAGCTTCATAAAGAATCGTTTTCCCTGGCTAATATTTCTGTTATGCCTGAACTGGTCTTCCAAACACATCAGCTTACAATTTTTCACTAAAGTTTTGTATACGACTGCGTCACAGACTTAAACTAAATCATAAATTTGACAATTTTGACAAATGAATCTATTACAACATACTCAAATAACCACCTTCATGGTCATTGACTTAATGCATTCGAAATTTAACTGCTCGCACAGGTTTTGTGCAAGGCTAAGCGTAAATTCTGTTAGGCTTTACAAATGCTAATTAAGCTACCATATTGTAAACTTAGTTTATTAGCTACTATAAAATCGATACCACCAAAGGTTGAAATGCAATGTCCAATGTAGCACTGAATGGAAAATAAACGGTTCAATTCTCGATAGCTTAAACCTTAGGGTGCTAAGCATTGTACATATGCATTAGATTAAGCTTAAATATTATAATATGCGTCCCATGAATTCACATGATTAAATAAATTTTTTTCTAGCAGTATATCGTACAATTCCTAAAGCTGAAATGGTCCACTACCACGTGTAACTTTCTTTAAATTACTGTTTAAGCACTAGTACGAAGCCTGCACCAATTCTTAGCAATACTATTCCATTCTCGAAAAGCCTTAGACTAAGCAACACACTTTATATAAGACTCAGGCTTAGCCTACGTCAATGGAACTGCGGCCAGCAGAACGCTGAGCATAAAGCACCCAGTGCCTAGGGTCGAATAGATCTGTTGAGTGGAGTAAACGAGTAACTCTTGGCGACGCTGAGTTTATTATTTTTCTGAGCACCAACGCGAAGCTTACCACGCTATTCTTAAAAATATATAATGCAAAAATTAAATTTTGTGCAATAAAACGGTGCATATAATATATTCAGCATAAAACGCAATTACTTTGATTATCAAAAATTCATAAGGCTGCGGTTTGACGTAGAATCAAAAAAATTTATTGAAATTTCAAAGTTAAGGTCATTTGTAGAACTGTAGTCAATCGTTCTGTGTTTAGTGGAAATGAAGCGACAGTGTCGAGCTACTAGTTGTCGCTAAGAGACGAAATTCTGTAGTTTAATTAACTATAGCCGCGTTTTTTTGTTTAAATGAAAATTATTGCTACGCCAAATCCATCAATGTTTTTAACTCACACCTTCAGGCACGCTGACCTATCTCAAAAAGATTGGGATAACACAAGCATCTGATTTGTTGTTAATTTTAATGTGAATGCTACATAAGAGATGTTGAGTTTAGCTAGTCCTTTAAATAGTGAACTAACATGAGGAAATTCCCGGCATCGGTAAATACTACCCGTTGATTAACGAAATTTGAAAGAAGAATTAAGAGTGCACAGAAACGAAAAGGGACAGACAAAAATGTCATCCAGCTATGCAATAAAATTCCCTATTTTGGGGGAAACTGCGAAGTTGGGTATCAGAAACGCCTAAAATTGGCAATTTAACAAAACCGTATTTAGACAATCGGCGTCGCGACTTTGCTTAAAGCATAGCCGAAAGCAATGAAAGGCACAACTAGAATAACCTGAGTTGAAGATACCATTAGGGGTTATTTTTGTTTTCTGTATCACTGTTGGTGTAATAAAAAGCCGTATTGAGCGCATTTGTTCCCAACGTTTTGAAGGAATTAGCCGCTATTGCGGAACTACTGGCACTATGAGTGGCGTGTTCCCGTTTAACATCAAACTTTTGTCATGTCTCTGCAGCACATATTATATACTGTACTCAAAATTGCCAACTCATCGGTATCAGATTTAACTAACTTCATACCCAGTATTTTTAGGCTACTTTGTATAATCAATAGGAATAGGCAAAAACCCGTGATAAATTCTTTATTTGAGGGTGGTATATACCTAGTACGTGGTGCATTTTCATAGTATAGTCATGAAATGGGGTCCTTATGCACTTCAGTTGGGGACACGCCAGTTGTGGTATTATACTGTATAGAGTGCGTTGGAGCAGTATGTTGATAATAATCCTTGACTTACTATTATGTATTATGAATGTAATAAGCATTATTTTAGTCACTGCTGGATGTTAATTATCATTTTAACAAATTGAAGAACCACGTATTAGCTTACATTCTACACTATTGTTTGATTATATTGTCTAAATTGCATGCTATTATATCTCCTTCGATATATATTCGAATTTTTTCATGTTTTTGTCACATTTCCTGCGGCCGCCTAGTTGCTTTTAATAAATTGATAGCTGGGGTACTTGTGATATCTAGTTCATCATTTTAATAGCCGATTGTTAATTGAACCAGTACGACTGAATCGTTCGTCATCTCTGTTAGCAATCAATAAACATGGTTTTTAACTCTCACAGTTCGAAATGATAATGTTTCAGAGAGATAGTTCAAAACTTTGACGCTGCTGCAATAAGCTTAATTAATAATAACCATGCCATTAGCACAAATAAATAACTGCTTCACGTTTAGATATATAGTATACTTATTCTAAAATCTATCCATCTGCTCCTACTGCGTTTACTCTCGGCTTATCAAAATATATTTAGATATTAGTCTTTGTTTGTTGTGTATAATTAGCTTCGTTTAAATTGAGGTTTAACAGTTAAAATTTATCTGACAGACGAGTTTGAACCTTATTGTCACTTTCAGCTCACACAGACGCAACAGTAATTTAATATAAAATGAATATATTTTGACAAAATTTGTGTGACGGCATATTTTATGTTAACAGTACAATTTTAATATATACTACTTGTAAAATAGAATAGAAATATAGCAAATTAGAAAATATATAAAATCGCCAATACAAACAAATGTCTAAAATTACATGCGACAAATTCAACTATATTAAAAAAGCTTGAACACTGAACAATTAAATATCAGGTAGGCAGTAGGTGCACAAAATCAGGACGGAGGAGGTCCGCGCTGTAAGGCACAAAACATGGATGGTCTGTGCTTGTTGACGCATCAGAAATGGGGTGTATAGCCGAAAATGTTCTTGTCATCAGACAAAGGGTTACATTACGTGCAGGGAAGTGTCATACTCTGCTCTTATCTCTTTTGCACTCGTGGTTATATGAAGAGTCGATGAACATTATATTGAGATCAGAACAAGTCGTGCTCATTAGCAGAAGCAGAGTCCAATATCATTTACTCTTGGTTATTTCAAAAGTATATACATAATTTTGACTGATGGGTGTCAGTTGGCAACTGTGATCTGGGCAGCGCTTCTACAAATTCAAAATCGGAGTTCCGAATTACCTCTTCAAAAAACTGTGGTTCCGTATATCCCGTGCACAAACCTGGGTAGACAGTGTATTTTAACTTCTTCAAAATGAAGATGATTACGGGAAAACCGCTAATGACGGTTTCTATTAACAGTGCCGTTTTGGTTATATATATAAAGTTCTCACAAAGCAAATAATAGACGCTTGAATCTGTAACAACCATTTGAAGACTACTGTCTTATTTCGTCTTTATCAAAAAGTGATATTACAAAAACATCTCACGAAAAGTTCTCTATTTCACCACAACTCATAATCCAGTTTCTTTCATGCCTGTGAGCTTGCGCAACGACTGAAAGAAATTTCATTTCAAAAACGCTAAAGTTTTTAGATTATCCTATGAATTTGGGTCGTTTTATTTGTTAAATCTTTAATGTTTTGCAAAATATGTATATTTGTAATAACTTACCGTGTTGCAGATTCTTAGGAAGGCTTTGCAAGGAAAAAGTTTGCTAAATCTTAATGTGCAGTCATCAACAGGTTCAAGTCATGTTGCTTATCATCTTTCGACAAACAATGCTATTCTTTTAGAAAAATACTGACTAAAACTAGCCATTCCAAGGTCAGACGGAGGACGGATAGTTTTTATTTTATTCTGGTTTTTAATCAGCAGGCACCTTTTCGCCGACTCCATTAATGATCTAGACCATGAACTTCGCAATGTGGTTTATAAATTTTCGACTAAAAGATCCAAGCTAGGTAACTCCTATAGACCGAGTGGAATTCCACACTTTTGCGCAATGATTGGTGGACACGAAAATTTTTGAGTCACGGAAATGCGTGTTTTAGGTTCTTGAGTAACTATGACAACAAATCAGCATCATTTCACAGGCAGGTTATGACTGAACATGGGAACTGGAAAATATTAGAAATTTTTCATGAATGAAAGTTACAGCAATTATTATAGTGTAAATGTTGCAACAATATGAGTACAATGAGATCAGAATAGCAACGTGCTAGAATTGTGCGACGATTCGGTCAACCAAGCAAACTGGTAATATGGTCATAGGAAGATTGATAAGACAGATAAAAGTTTACTTAACTAATATGCACACACTTAGTGATACAAAGAAAAACTCAACATACGTTACGCTATTCGCCAGTTCTATAATTATCGTATAGGTGTTTTAACAAAATGTTTAACCCTTTGACAAACATGAGCAATTGCAATATATTAACAGCATATATAACACAAATGGACTTAAAAGGAAACCCTCTTTAGTGTTGGGAAATTCATATGCCGACATTTAGCTTAATAAATTCCTACCACATGACCTAGAAGCGGTTGTCGATGCTTGACTTGCCTGAAATAATTCTACTTTGTGCACAAAAACTCTAAATTACATCAACCTTCTCCAGAAAAAATTTTGAAATCAAGCTTTAGGCACTTTATTTACTACTGAGAGATTAGTCAATACATAGTTGATTTTGCTTTGTAGTAGCGCATGTCCTTTTTTATATCAATAAATATAGTGAACGAGCAGTTTTTTTTGCAGGAAAGGAGGGGGTTTATACAAAATCAACTCAATCATATGTGGACATAGCTGACCGATAGGACAGATACTTTTATCAAGTCTTTTTCCAGGTTTTTAAAAGTAGAAGGAAACCGACCGTTTATTATCGAGATATACAGACAGCGCTGCAGCAATAATAGTTTAGTATTTACCAAACATGTGTTCTTGAGAATCATTATAATTTGCATGTTAATATGGTGTGCGTCATGTAAACACTCGAAGATACAACAGTTATGGCTTTATTTTTTATCACTTATGAGATTGTAGCAATAGGAAAACCTTGGAGTCATCAACTACACCAAACGTTACCAATGAACTTAAAAATGTATCGACATGATCCGTTCATTGTAAAAACCTAACCCAATGTGAACATAAAATGTTCCTCATCGAAATTTGGCATAAATTATTTAACAGTCTGTGTCGTTCAATGAAAATGATTTCTGTGTTCATGTCAGGCCAGCGCCACTGTAAACAGCACAATCACTGTGTATAATAATTATTCTATTCTGCGCATCATTCGTATCCAAGTTAGCAATATTTGACAATAATTTATTGTACACAATCAAGTTAAATACCATACAACAGTTAGTACCAAGGTTAGCGTGACATAAGTCAATAATTAATTCATAACTTGTAAATTGCGGCAGTGAAATCGGAGTCTTTTTATTTTAGTTTAGTTTAATAGAAATTAGGAAACATTTTTATGTGCGTACATTGTTCATCACTCGAGGTCGTAACCACAATTTTGTTTATTAGAAGATACAATATACAATTATAATAATAGTTAATTTATGCTAGATTTTGTGAGCATTTGTCATTCGATTGAGTATAGTATTTTTGTTTTCGTAAACCAAATGTGGCTCAGTCACAATGAAATATTGTCGGTATGTGCAAAACGGAATGTCTGTGTTGAAATTGACTGTCCTGCGACATTAAAATCGGCTTACTAGAATCAAGAATATTTCGTTTTTTCAGATGAGTTCTCCGGAATTAGTTCTGAATTTGTAAAACCATATCATTATATCCTAATTTGCATAGTATCCGATATTTATTATCATTAGGGATACATTTGTGTGGCCTTGGTAATTTATTTCTATTTACCTACGGGAGTCCGAAAATGATAAAGGCGATTAATTCCATGAAATATTGTTACCTATCGTTTGTGCTGTAATAAAAGTTCTCAGGATTTCTGTTCTATTTGCCAAAAGAAATGGAAATTTTTATTGCAGATAAAAACGGCCACTGTAGCACTTAGCGGCGTGAGTGAAATACATGCTATGCTGTTCTCGATATATAATAAGTCATAGCGATAGCCTTTCACTAAGCTCACCACTGTACCTAAGCTAGAAGACCAAACCTTAGTTAGGGCATGCGCTGAGTTCTTCTTTTCAAATATGTCATGTGCTGTCACTAAAGGTGACGGGTAAAAAGTCAAATTTAGAGATAGCAACAAACACGCGCTTAATTGCAATATATATGCTAAAAATGACATTGAGCTTAAGTTTAGGCTTAGACCTTATTATGCATATGTTATTGCGTTGCTTTCTAAATACTGACCCTAAGGACTTGCTTCGCCCGTATACCATATATGTAAGACCTATTGTTTAATACGCTAGTCAAGTAGGGTCACTGTGCTACGTTACTGACATTCATAAGATTGAAAACGTACAATGATATTTTATACGAAGGCTACTCGCAAGGGGACAACTATGACATATGTCGGACACTGAACGCTTGAAGCTGCTCCTATTCGAACCAGTACAGCTATATGGGCTTATGATTGACGTAACCATGTTTTTTAAATGCTTCAATAACGAATTTGAATCTGGTTCCGCCATGTTCAAACTTCAAAAAATATGGTAACACCCGGAAATGACCTCAAGTTGTCGAAACCATAATTGTGTAGCAGTACACTGAAGCACAATTTTTCTGTTCGCATAATCGATATCTGGAATCAATTTCCGAACGAAATCAGTGGTAATCCTCTTATTTGAAAAATTTAAGGTGTCGCGAGACAAGTTAGACTTATCGAAATTTTTAAAATCCGACCAAAATCTATAATGGCTTTTAGGTGGCACTGCTTCCTCACTTTACTTTTGTCGTTGATAATGACTGGATGTACGTAGAATCATGCTTTTTTCCAGTCCGATGTCAGTTTATTAACATACTATTTCGATATATAATATTCCGTTAAATTCTGTTATATTTTGATTTTTACTAGTACACATGCAAGTTGGTGAGCCACTGCCTCAATTTCAAGCTCAACGGTTTGAAAGCCTTAACGTCTGACATAAAACTTGTTACGGCAACTTTCCGGTTACTAGTGTGCGATTTATTATTAGGCTTTATTGATTGATTGATTGATTGATAGACCAAAAGTCTACCATGAACTAAAACTACATTGTTAAGCAGCTAAAATTCCCATCGTCCTATATGTAATATCAAGTTAGGATTAAATTGATTTGCTACATGACTTAGTGTTTTAGCTTTGGTGAATTTTTTGTGACTAGTTCAAACAAAGATCACCGGCGTTAAAAGCCACACCTGTATAAGCGCTCTTCAGCGAATTGCGTTTGTTCCTTTTATTCCATGGATAGTATATAATGCTTGTATCGGCTTTTTTCTTTTATAACGATAACATAGCGCGTATATAATCGCACCTGTCAGAATTGGCATAACTTTATTTAAAGTGTTCCCTTTAGTGTTACATGTGTTAGCGCAAGGACTTCTTAGCATCATATCTGGACTACATGTTAACAAGGTGATACATCGTGAAGAGCTTTTGTGGCTCAAAGCCGCGAAGCCATTATCAAGTCACAGATGATAGCAGAAGAATTCATACAATTTCTGTTAGGATGTTGAAATGACACCTGCAGTGAGTATACCTGGTATTTCAATTCCAAAGTGCCTGAACTACAGGGTGTTTCAGAAGTAACTACCCACTGTTTGACGCTAACTATCGGTTGACTGAACTATTTGTTACACGCAACTGCTAGATCTTGAGCGCAGAAAATTAACGGTTGCAACTAGCTTTTGTATATACAAACCCACCGGTGATTATATCGTGTTCAAAAACTAAGTATTGATTTATTATTTACCTTCGACATCAAGGCTAATTTTGCTTTGGCTTAATGACAATCGATTCGAATTAACTCGAAGAAGTTCAGCACCATTAATATATGATACGTGGTTCTACATTTTTAGTTCATATTTATCAAAAAATTTGGGAGAGAACACCAAAGCACTACAACTTTACTTGCCGCTAAGTGATAATTTGGTTGCAATTAGCAACGATTTATAAGTCCCGGA
Source organism: Trileptium ribeirensis (assembly GCA_030248225.1). Classification (NCBI taxonomy): domain Eukaryota; kingdom Metazoa; phylum Nematoda; class Enoplea; order Enoplida; family Thoracostomopsidae; genus Trileptium; species Trileptium ribeirensis. Next base: position 16,477 of record JASANE010016732.1, on the reverse strand, counting down.
ACAATAATTGAGAAGCTTATCTTACCCATTAATGGCACTGTTAATAGGAACTTGTTCGTAATTGTGCGGCGGACGAATTAAGCATGACTTGCTTTATTCCGATATAACGAATGGCTTGTTTTAATATAAATATTTTGGAGCTTGATGTATACTTCACTTAAGCAAAAAATGTGCTATTTTAATATAAGTATTTTAGAACTAGAGGTTTGTTCGGCTGAAGCACTAATGGTGTATATAAGTATTTTTAGCTAAAGGTTTGCTCTTCTGAAGCAACGAATGACCCATTTTAACACGTTAAGTATTTTTCAGCTAGAGGTTTGCTCGGCTGAAGTCCGGATGACCTATTTTAGGATAAGTATTTTATAGCTACAGGTTTTGCTCAGTTTAAGTACCAATTTTAATATAAGCATTTTGGAGCTACAGGTTCATGCTGAATAGTACATGCACGGACACGATATACGGGCTTGTACTCAACTAAAATTCAATTTAATGTTTGTAAGTGTCCCCGTTACAAGGTCGGTTTTTTCAAGCATTATTTCATAGCTAAATCATACGTTAAAATCAATAAATAAACGAGTTTACAGTGCATATATATGTAAAATTTCGAAGCCAAGTGGAAAATTTTAATTTAAGCAAAAAATTACTGTTTATTAGCGAAATTCATTCAAGATCGGAAACTGTGAAAAAATGAACTATATACTACAAGCAATTGACATCAGCTAAAAGTACCACTGCAACAAATGCTTTAGTATATAATTTTGTTAGGTTCCAAACCCAACAGTTGTCACAACGCCTGTTTAAGTAGTATGATAATACCTGTTGCTATGTATGGTAGCATGCTTGCCCGTAGCAATGTAACTATCGTCACAGCAATTATTAGGTCTGTTTTCGTGAAATTCAATCAGTTATCTTTGGTTTTGCTCGCATGGCTATACAGTAGATGCCTGCCATTGAATTTTCTATTATCGCTGTTCACCTATTTGCAAGTTCTAGATCCTGTGTAGGATATTTAGAATAGTCTGTATAACTAGCTTATGAGCCGGATCAGACGTTGCATGTACCTATAATATTACTCAAAAATGAATTTTGGAACTACGATGTGCGCACAATTTATTGCTATACGGATAGGAACAAGCATTAATATGGCCGTGTTTTAAGGTGTGGCATACCTAGGAAATCCAGCGTCTCCATTGGAAAAATTTCAGGCACTACCCCTGGTGTGGCTTCAGCTGTTTTAGTTCTTCATATCAATATTTAGTTCATTTTATTAACTTTGTAAGCGATCAACAAACAGTGAATCATACTAGTTGCTTCACACCGACAGTTAGGTTTCTACAATTTTGAGGTCATATGTTCAACCTGAAGTTTGTTATATCATGATATATGCTTCTATAGTTCTGCTCGCTAATATTTTGAAAATGCATAGTCTACACTTTGTCACATAACTTCATCGTTTATCAATTCACAACAATAAAATAAACGACGTAGCAAGGACTTCAACCACCTTTTCTTAGAGCTACGTTAGTGCTATAATAATTTTGGCTAAAGTAGCCATGATGTGCGTAAATGAAATGCATGCCGTTATCGATATACTAAACCTAAGTTTTAGCCTAAGCTAAGATCCTTATATGAGACATGCACTAAGCCTAAATCAGAAGGCTGCTACTCCCAGAACCGCCCTCCCTCACCTGTTGTTACTTCTAACGTTATGACGTAACGCCCCTCAGGGTTACTTGGGCCATGATGTTGTACGTCAGGAGCATCATTTATTTGCTTGGAACAAAAACCACTGCTCAGGTGAAGGCGGGTGTTGAACACACACCTTCTGGACTGGTAGTATGGGACAGCACGCTCGAGCACTCGTCCATGCATGGAAAGCTAGCTACCCTAATTTTACGCCTAGTGCCTGCAAAACCGTTACTAAACCACAACAGTTTGGAAAGACGATTTGGATTATCATTTATATCCTAGCCTATGCGTCCTTCTTGTTCGTTTAGCCACTGAAAAAATCACAAAGACTGCTGCAGCTGTTACTTTGTTTACTCATAGGTTACGTACGCAGCAACAGCGGAGTAATTAATGGTTGTTATTAACAAGGTTAAAGCCAATGGTAAACAGTAATGTACCGAAAAATTGAACAGCTTGATATGACATTCATAATTAAAGGAAACTTTATCTGGATCATACTAGCTCAATTTCTAACAATGCGATATATATTCCTAGCAGATTTGCCATTAACATTGTCGAACAGCAACGGTTTATATAGTTGTGCATCAAGGTATTTACCGCTCATGTGATTATGGCTCATGGTTGCGTCTCTTTTTACTAGCTTAGTTAATATTAACAGTTTTAGAATCGTCAGAACAAGGGCGTCCTTTGCAGGCCGTCACTTGATAGTGATATCAAAATTGGCTTACTAGCAAAAAAAATTTCAATTCTTTCCCATGATGCCAATTGGTGCCCCAATTGGTTTTCAGTTTCACCAAACGAAAAAACGGTGACTCAGATAATCATTTTGAATTGCATAATCAGTAAGCCGATTTTTAAATGTCTATTTCAGCTTTAAATGTTCTTAAAATTGTTCATTTTAGTTAATGTTTTAGCACCATAAAGCTTAAATATATAATCATGAATATTTATGCATTTATAAGTCTGAACGTTTTTGCAATATCGCTGTATTTAGGCTGTACAATATTATATATATATAGGCAAAGATTTATATTAACAAATAGGGTATGCTAGTTTAACAAACGATGTTTATGTATCAGGGAAATAAAACTTTTAGGATACACACAACCAACTAATTTTGTTACTGCTCTTTGCATGAGTCCTAGAAATTTTAATACCAAAAAACAAAACTTTAGTGCTAATGAAAAATCTTTAACATTTGAAGTGAGATGGTAGTTTAAATTAGGCAGTTTGCAATTGTTAACAAAATAGAAGAGAAAGTGGAAAAAATAGACGTCTCTTAGTTAAGAACTTGAAACAGTTATTGCTTTACACATGGGCATTGCGGATTTGTGTTGTTGGTGCACCCACACATTGTGGTAGTCAACTCTCAACATATGATCTGACGGATAGTGCTGAAAAAATTTTGTCATCCAGCTAGAATGGGGTACAGCATCTAGAACGGGGCGGGGCGAGGGTTATAGCCCCTAGTACCAACCATGTGACGACGCCTCTTGCTGTACATTTTATGTCATAAACAATGAAGAAAGAAGAAGCATTTGCCGTAGAAATCGAAAACATCATATCGAGCAGCCGACCATGGTGTAATTTATTGAAAACTTACTAGCCAAGGTTTAGAACTAATTCTTGGGCGATTGTGGTAGACGAGAGATATATTATAAAAGCAATATCAATTCGTTTGTTGATCATAAGTCTCAATATATGAATGATTTTTATTGTTAAAGGATAAATTGGTCAAGAAATAATAAATTTTGGCGGCGAATTGCTTTATTCGTTTAGTCGTCACTCGTATATGGTTCGTTTTGGACATTTGAACGTCCATATCTATATATACTCACACAACGCGTGGGCTCGGATTATTTTGAACTCGCATGATAGCTCATGTATATCGAAAATTCTCTATTGTGGTAGGATTCTAACGTAATGTAAAAGGCAACGCTTAAATCGGTTTCAATTTATATACATCTAAAATTTTACGATACATAATAAAACAATATTGCTGCACTAATATCAATGCTAACGTCCATACCAGTATTTTAATCAGTTTGTGCTATTATTATCAAATATAAATGCAATGCTTGCGTAGGCGGAGGATTACTGACAGAATTGGTTATGATAATGTAGGCGGCAGGTGGGTCATTCCCATTAGTCCGAACATGAAAGCATTTCTCGTTGTTTAGGACACAATTTAGTGTCTAATTCGGTTGGATAAAATTATATAGCGCCCTGCCCTCGACTGATTTATAGTTGAACTGACATTGACATTCTGCTTTACATACACGGCAATGATTTCACTGCTATACATGTATTTATATGTGTTCAAATGCATATTTGGGTGCATATATCGGCGTCACGTATATGTTACATTCATGTGTGTACACATAATTCCCAAAATAACAGATGCAATGCTTGCTTAGGTGAGTTTCCAAAAATACTAAAGGCAGGTTTATACGCTCAAACTTTTTGATCAAACATTTTATTAATATTAGAGCTCAAAACTTGAAAGCAACCTTTTCGCATTTTCAATAAGTTTGAAAGTGAATACAGTTCAAGCTTTTCAAGGATAAAGCTTTAATCAATAATTGACGAGATGTATTTCCCGAAATGAGCTCACATTTTGGTCTCAGATCATGAAATATAGCATATTTTCAATAAAAATTAACCGTCAAATTATGATCAAATTTTTATAAAATTTTGAGGTTAGATTTTGAGCTCAAAATTTTGAGCAAAAATTTGAACGTGTAAACTACAATAATATGATAGGCAGGTTGCATCTTCGTTTGTATACATACATATGCACGACTAACGGAATCCAAACACGTTGCGAGAAGATAACCTGTTAATTTGAGCAATAATAATAATAAGGCATTTATAAAGCGCTCTTTTCGCTGATAGCGTTGCAAAAGCGTTAGTAAAAGCAATTTGTCTTATAGAATGTTGATATCGGTAACTGACACACTGTCCCTGGCCAAAATTTATTAAATCAACAACTACATATAGTATCGTTAAGATAGATTTGTTACTCATCGCTAGGTGTCTCTTTAAGGTTATTCATTGTGCATTATACTTACTTACAAAAAATCTGCTTTAGACTTAGATAATTTTCAGAAATAAATATCCACGCTACCACGTGGATAGAAACAAGTTTGGTTGCAGGTACGGGAATTTAATTTGGAAATTCTCTTTATTGCTTTAAATTGGGAATATATATTAAGTGAGTTAGTTTTAAGTTTCTTTCTAATATTTAATCAACAGATATTTTAATTAACGCTAGAGGTTGATTTTTTTACATTTGATAGTTATAGTTCCAGAAAAAAGGCTACGAAATAGTGCTCTCTTTATAGTAAATGAGACACTTATCCAATAACAACGATGTTCAACAAGCTTGAAATATGTGCAGACGAGACATGATAAATTTTACATCGTTTTCGTCTACTTGTAGACTCTGCAACATGTGGTAATGTCTGATCCATCGTCTCCGGACAAGTGACACATAAACCCATCTGTTACGTTTCTAACAATTTATATTGAATATATTTACATCTCAGTTTCCTGTTGAGTAGTTATAATAATTGTACTGGATGTAGATAATATATATAGAAACAAACGCTTATTCACACTTATTTAGCTGTAATTATATATAACCTCAAAATATAAAATAAATTAAATTTCTCTAGAAATTGCAGAAATAAAGGAGTTTGGATAGAGGCTGGAGGTGGCAGACACGCGCGGTTTTAAAGCGTGTAGCCTATTCTCTAGTTAATAATATACTAGTCCTGCGGCAGTTATATTATTTATAATATATATGGTTGATAGTAGTTGATATTTTGGAAATTTGCACATATTTCTAAAACGATACTAATAAATAAAATGCTCAAAACGCGCTCAGTTGAAACATCTGCCACACTTGCTCATTATAATAATAATCATATTCATAATGTGGTCGCGTGCCTATGGTACAACAGTTTATTTCAAGAGTCTCGCGACACCGATTCTAAATAATAAATGGCTTAGGCATCAACTAGTAGATAGATGCTTATTTTTGGAAGCCTAGTCGCTCGCGTTCTTAAATTTATTATTTTTACTACGTATGAGCTAATGATATCCTTTAGGACATATATATTTTCTTTTAAGCTTAGTTGATTACAGCTGACTGGGTCGTAATGGGTTGATTTTTTTCGAGCAGGGTCATCCATGCCAAACTTAATATTCCATTAAGGCTGAAATTGTTCAAAACTCAAGCCATTATTGCGCTGATTGCAGATGTACGAGTTCTTGATCGTTACCACTTTGTTCTGTTTCTTAGAGCTGTGGTTACTGAGAAAGTTAGGACTGACCGATATTTCTTTGTTATAGTTGTCGACTATGTAGCTGATCCAACCTATAGCTTTAAATTTAAACCAACCATAGATTAAATCTATACACACACGATCAATTTTCAAAAAAGCAAAAACATTTATTAGCAAAAAATGTATTATATGCTCTGTTCACTAAATTTTGCTGTTGTTATTATTAACTGACCAATTTGGCAATCCACTCTCAAAGCTATAGATATATTGTAGCTTATAAACTTTGTTTGGGTCACTCAGCGTTTACCTGCATGTGACACCGTTAAACCTAAATGCCAAACCATCCATACACCGCGTAAATTTACAGCTTTCTTTGGACGAAATTTTCCACCGTCTGGCTGCAGAAACACCGAAGAACAAAACAAACGTTTCTGTGGCGAAAACTAGCTTGTATCGGCATTGGTAAACAAAGTTATATCCGTGCTGTATTGCTACGTAAGTTAAATTCTATTCCTGTGTAGTGAAGCAACTGCACAGAACCTCGATTATCTGATCAAACGGCGCATCTTTTATGTTTAAACTAATTTTTATATCTAGCTATTATATAGATTGTTAGCCCATGGAGAATAATCGGAGCAAAAAGCGTAACATTTGCAGACATTATTTACATGATCTGGCAGTAACTGCAAATGCCTTATCTCATAGCTAAAAGGTTTATAATGATAAGACTCTTGGAACTCAAATTTATAAACCATCGCTAAATCGAAGTTAAGTCGTATTAATTCCAAACGCTCAAATGTGAGATTATATAGCTTCCGACTGTAGTTGTAGGCCTTATTTGGCATTTACCATTGCAATAAATTTCTACCGCATTAATATCTGTCACATAACAGGGTGACCATACTTGGAATGAAGTTTTTAAAACGTATGACTTCAGGCATATAGTTGAGTCTCCGCTTTGTCCGGTAAAGAGCACGTAAAGAGACTATTAATGACAAATGATTTTTTGAAATTAAGCTAGAATATGAGTGGAACTTTTAATTGTTGCTTGCAGTAATACCAGGATCTCAATACTGTTTAACTTATGGATTGAATTCATTAAAATGTATTTTGTGAATTGGAATATTTAGGCACTTATATTCTCAGCTACCATGCTGGAGACCAATTTCCAGGGGAGTTTATAGTAGTATATCAGAGAGGGCTTATATTTAATTATTCGTTCATGACGATTCGGCAAAGTTTTTTTTGCATAGAGTTTCACATCACTAACAAATATTTCACCACGCACAGTAGTTACATTGTTAACAATATCATTTACGTTCCATAAAACAAATTTGTTCGTAATGCGCTACCATAGGGCAACGCAGATGTGTCTGGACAATAGTCTGAAAATTCTACATGCCATTTTACAAGGAACTTCAGACCGTTTATGGATGCCGATATCGAAGTTTAGTAAACCCAACCAGAAATGCCAAACGCTGTTAGTTTGCTGAAAAGATTATGGTGTGAGACTATGTTAGACGCGCACAAAGTCAGCTGAAAGAAGCTGCCATTCTACTCAGCTTATCAATGAGGATTGACTGACGCCTGTCGATTAAAGGTCCGTTCACTTTCGTTATTTCGTTGAGCACTAATGTCTGAACGAATAAAGCATTGCTTATTGACATAATCAAGAGTGCATTAGCGAAGAGTATGACACTTCCGTGCCTCTAATGATGTTAGTCCATTTTTGATGACGCTGATGTTTTCGGCCTGACTTCCTCAATTTTAAAGGGTCGTCATGCACAGACCCCCAATTTGGGGGAATGCGAGTAGCGCGGGCCTCTCAGTTTTGAGGGGGGTCGATCGGAAGTAAGATAAGTTCCAAAAACTCAACGTTACTATCAATGGGGTTCGACCAAACCATTGTTGGTGACAAAGTCACGCGCTAAAACCACTCTGCTTACAAAACGTAGGAGTGAAGTTGTACTAGCTTATTTTGATTAAATGTATGTCTTCTTTCGCTTTTAACACTATGTTTTCTTGGGCAAATAGTTATCGAACATATTTCTGGTCCACCAACATTTCCGTTTTTAATGGTTCTTAACGGCGGCAGTGCATTAAAATAAATAATGCTAAATAAAATTTTTCGACAATTTGAGTCATTTTGGTGCGCATACGGGTTACAAAATAGAATTACCACATAACATAATGTATAAAAGACCAATTTGGAAGTTAGAAAAATAGCCGCGAAAAAAATGTTTCGAACACTGACGTGGTAGGCATACCCCAAAAGCATTAGCGCCATCAAAAGAATGGAAGTAAGATTGATACAATTATTTATATGGAAGTGCATTCCTGACAAATGATATAATACACTATTGGATAACAGTTTCGCAGCGTCGAATGGCATAATGGAATTCCATGTATATTCGCGTCGCAGGTCGGTGGTAGCTTCTGACGGGCGATTCCACGTCAACGTCCGAGAATAAAAATTCTATCATGTCAATACTTCAAAATTTAATACGTTGAATATCGTAAACTATTTAGAACGACCCAGCTGCAGAAATTGCAATTAATACAAAGCTCTTGTGACACTGCCAAGAATAGTATTCTCGCGAAGTTTTTATCAACACGAGTGGTACGACAAAAATCGAAAACAAAGTCACAGCCTTTCGACTGTTACAAAAATATTTCCTTAAGAAATATGTATCCCGTTTTGCAGTTTGTACGAAAAGATTTATTCGCTTTTTAACATTTAACATTACATAGTTTGTATGATTCAAAATTTCTTGAAAGTTTGCTAGTTTTCCAAAGTCTTCATTTCCCGGCAAGGAGCCGGCAAATTTAATTGAGATACTTAACTTTGTTTTGTTCACTGGCGCTTTCAATGCAATATTTTCATAAAAACATTGCAAGCGTAGCTTTGAATAGATTTCAGATTTGTTCAGGTGTGAAAACAGATGCCAGAAGCCGGTACTAAATTATGCAGCATACATTAGAAATATCCTGAAAGTTATCTATTTTTATAGTAAATGCAGAATATTTACACAACTGCAGCTGTGTATTATTTCTAATTGAACTAAATTCCCCAGAGGGGCCAATGTAACTTTTAGGGGCGGAAGTGAAATGAATGCAATGCCGTTCTCGGTATACTAATCTTAAGCCTTAGTCTTAGCCTTAGCAAGGATCGTTATATGAGCCATGTACTAAGTCTAAGCCTGAGTCAGGGGGTTGTCGCCCCCGAACCCCCCGGGCTAAGCTGTTGTTTTTCTAGCGTTAACGCCATTTTCCTAAAGGGGACATGTGCCCCTAGAGACATATATAGTCAGAGTTTGAAAAATTTTGTCCTTGTTGGACTTTTAAAATATATATTTGGGCAGGAGTAAGAAGCAAGTCAAACTTTCGTTTCAGGAGAGTAAGAAATCAATCACACTAGGTGCTCCAAATTACATTGAATCACTGTTTGAATAAAGCGCTAATAATCTACTTATAACGGTGAGCTAAAGTTGCTCCAATTGATATACGGATAATTGATATCTTCCATGATAGTAACAGGGAAAGACAAATTTATTACGCTAATTAAATACTAAACATAGAAGTGCATTGTCCTGTTCTGCAGCTTTTGTCAGACGATAAACGAAAACTACCTTATGTTTGCTGGCAACATATAGATACACTGAGAGCACTTCCAAAGAGGTTAGCTGTTTCAGACGTTTTGTGAATTTAACTTCAGAGTCTATTAGTACAACAATTAGACAGCGTTTATAGTGAAACCTGTTTTTGCGACACGAATAATATAACCAACCCATGGGTGATAAAACAATCCGAAATTACATCATGCAACAAGCTTTCAGTACTGAATACCTTTCAGTAACAAATACTATTTGTCAATGTCCAATATTGTTTGAACATCACTTATTTTATTATTGCGGGTGTTAAAGTATAAACAGTTTATATCAATATTTAGTGTGGTTTCGTCAACGTCCTACTGTATACTCACCTAGGCTAACACGTCAGCTTTTAGGTTAATTTTTCCCTTTATTTTATAGTCGACAGCCTTTGAATATAACAAGTCTTTTATTAATAACAGCATAGCGGTTTCAGCTTCCTGTTACTGATATGAGAGCAGAGTTTAATTCTTTGGTCTTTATATGCAGAATTGAAGATTTTTACCGATCTTAATAGGACATTGGGAGATGTATAGAAATTTTTGACGTTTCCACTAATGATTTATATCTTGGAGCTTGATTAAAGACTCATTTGGTGACGTTTGATAGTGCAACATAACTGAACAGGCACGGAATGGGATTTCGACCGTCGACACTTCCTCTGTGAAGACCCTTTCTAAAGACCTCCACTATCGTAGCAGGCAGTTCGAGCCGTTTAGCAAGTTTCGAAACATCTTTAAAGTCATTGCCGTTGTCGTGCATGAAACTAACGACTAGACATCGTCAAAATAATGCATTTTCTTTTTCGCCGTTTTTATAATTTGGGCAACACGATTGGCATTTCGGGGCGAAATTTGAGTTCATGATCTGAGTTTCGTTGTTGAAGTTGTCCCCCTAATAGAGTTACCTTCGCCATTGGTCTCAGAGATTTTATTAGCTGCTCATGTTCTGTCATTTGTTCGGCAACTCATACGGAAGGTGATTCAGTTCGAGCGACGACGTCATTTCGGCTATATCGTGAGTAGTAGCAGCACAGGCAAAATGGATCCAGCGAGCGTCCACATCCGAAGCCATTTGCGCCTATACTTAACATTAATTGACTGTTTTAAATTAAACTCAGTAAATTAGTATCTATTTTTATCTGATAAATGCATCGATGGCGTTATTTAGTCGATGTGTTTTGCAAAAGTATTCATTTACTAAATATCACATGCAATGCACGCGTCATAAATAATTGCTACTTCACACTAAATACACAAATTATGGATTACTATCACCGCGGCGGCTGCAGAAGTATACATTGTACCCTTTTGACCGTTCAATCGAGTTCAGTCGTGTTGATTTCATAAAGAGGCAAATTCGTCGTATCATATAAGATCGCATAATTTGTATAATTTAATATCTTTTAATCGGTACTAAATTTAAGCTTAACCCACTCTAAATCGGTCATCTTTAGGACACTATATCTCTATCTGTGTGTTAAGAATTTTATATCATAATTATACAATTTTATTCAATGGAATTAATTAAATCTGGAGTTTCAATTGTTGTTGTGTGGTGATTGCTTTATTAACGTATCGCTCAAATTATAACATTATAACCAATCGTTTGCTGCTGTGCACTCTTTATAATAATAAATTGACAAAACACTATTATAAAACATCTGCGTTTTGCTTAAAATTTAATCATAATTTCGGTAACGTATGAGCGGTCTTCCGAACACGCACAGAGGGTTGTTACATCTGCACTGCAGCGTATTTCGTCGCTTCAGGTCATCGAAATATTAGAAGCGAAAGCGTTATTCGATATTATAAAATTTATAGTAAACTGTGCTAGCGAATAGAGTGTTTTAGACGTTCAACACTGCTTTCGCTTGACTCAGTGTGATATTGGCGCGTTTTTCTAATTTTAAAATTTTACAATTTCATCTGCTTGGTCGCTCTTTACATTGATAGTGCGTTGGACAGTTATCCTAGGAAAAAGGTTGTTTTAACATAAATTTTTAGATATACTTTGACACAAAAATTCCATTATAAACTGTTTGGTAATGGATCCTATGCTTAGACCGTTGGGTTGTTCACATTACTTTAAGTTTACTAAATGATATTATGCTTGTTTTGTATTACTCCTCACGAGTGCACATAACACCTATCCTGAAAAAGCGATTCTAATCCAGTTCTTAAAAGCGATTCTTGATTAACTCACGCTGCATCAGATAGCTAAAGTAGTAACATGTGAATAGTAATAAATTGGGATATATCGGATCATCATTAAACACCTGTTTAATTTCGAAATTTCCTTTATTTCAGGTAAAAAATTTCAGATTGCCAGGATGGCATCTGACTTACGCAGACCGACTATCTAAGGTTGTATTCAGTGTACAAATTCGAGAAATCTGGTTACTTGCGTATCAGTTAGAAATGATAATAGTTGAATACGGGCTGTTTTTAACTTATAGTGTTGACACATACAACCAAACAGGTGGACATATATGCAAATGGTTATACTTAAACACGGAAAGTCGAAACGCACCTAATTGAGAGTTGAAACAAATTTCGCGAATTACATACTATATAATGTAAATATTCCAAACACTAGCTATGTAATCAATTTGTTAATTTTTATTAAAGCTTCGATAGTTTAATATTCTAGTTTGATAATGTTATCGTGCATCTTATATAATATAGTACCTAATACCATATATGTGTGATTCCTAGATGACGCCTTCCCACCAACAACATGTTATAGAATGCGTGTTTGATCAGGTTCAAGCTTAGGAATGGTTGTAATGGTTGTAAGCTACCTTTTGTCGAATTAATGCCTGGTATTACCTGTTTTAAACTCAACTGTAAAACGATATATCTTTATTTTGCTGAGTTGTTTACCATTCCAAGTGTAGTCATTACAACCATTCCTAGATGACGCCTTCCCACCAACAACATGTTATAGAATGCGTGTTTGATCAGGTTCAAGCTTAGGAATGGTTGTAATGGTTGTAAGCTACCTTTTGTCGAATTAATGCCTGGTATTACCTGTTTTAAACTCAACTGTAAAACGATATATCTTTATTTTGCTGAATTGTTTACCATTCCAAGTGTAGTCTGACACTATCGCTATTACAACGACCGAAAATTTACCATATTGCATAAGTATCGCATATAAAAAAATTTGGTAAGCGCGCAGTAACGGTTATTGTTTTTTGACCTTTCTCGGACACTGTTCATATGTCTTTATATCTATCTGTACAACTTTTATTCGCATTTAGTCGCAGTGATATTTATACATACATGTACCAGACGCGCTCATAAGGGTTGGAGGAAGATTATTTTCCCTGAAGCTTGGATCCCGCTCCTCGAGACTTCGCCGATCACCAACCTGGAGGTAGCCTGATCCCCCTGAGGCGTTGCACACCATCCGCCTTTTCCGGGCGTGCCTGAGGGGCGCGCAAAATTTTGGAAAGAACCGGCAAAGATCGGCAAACATAGGGGGAAAATTGGCTAGAGGTTTGAGAAAAAAGTAAAATGAGTCCCAAACAATTTTGAAAATTTTTCTTCCAAAAAATTTCGAAAAATTATCTCCCTGACGACTGCCCTTCCTCTCTGATAGCCTGCTCTTCCCTGGTGACGACCCTCTACCCCACTGCGTCGCACCAGCTATGTCCCCCTAAAAGCTCCCTCATGTATGACATATATAACGTGGTATTGTATTGAAATGGCGGCTGATCCCTGATTTCTAAAGTCAAAGACACCCGGTATACGTAGCAAATTTAGACAAAACTTGATTTTCGAAGCACTGTTTTAACGAGTACAGTGCAGAAATAGCTTCTATCAAATCCCACAACTACCAGCAAAATAAGAAACTTATCGATAAAATATCTGCAGCAGCAAATAATTTGCTGGACCATTTATGAATGCAGCAGAATACTTTACTTTAACCTATTATTAACTTCAGACCAACTCAAAATAATTTCATTACCATAATGCAAAATCAACCTCATTGTTATATTGAAGCAGCACATTTTGAAACGTCTTCAGTTGACAACTTTGAGCCAGCAATAACGAATTATGTTAGTGTTATAACCCTAAAACAAGCACTGTTTTTATTCCTTATACATAGCTTAGACTATCGCTAAGTATATATCTGTACATTTTGAACTAAGCGAACCAACAGCCCTACGGGTTTCTTTGGTCCGTTACTCAGTACAAACGTATACATTTTACTTATTATTTCACTGATTCAGGGAATTATAATTGATATTTATCCTTGTGCGAGTGTTCCTAGCGCCGAAACACATCAAATACGAACGAGCAAATCTTCTTAAAACACCTAAAACTGTTTGCTGTTATATCATCATATCCAAATAATAATTTTAAAATGAAATAATAACGGCAACAAAGATATAATACCATGACAGTACGAGGTTCTAGGAACTTTAGCACTTGCGATTGTCGAATTTCTACTTCTTTACAAATGAGCTAAAATGGAATGCAATTCGCTAGACGAGCAAGAGCGTAACAAATGCATGCCTCGTGCAAAACAGTCGTTAGCAAGCACAAATACACGACCAACTATAAGCGCGGTTGATAACTTCAAGATACCTATTGCTCCTTATCTGAGTTATCTGGCTACGATCACGCGCCAGCTTCAATATAACAATAACACTTGTAAGGATACAATATCGTTGAATCAAATCGTTGCTGCTCAACAATTGTACAGCGCTGTTTTTGGCAATGATATCAATGAAGCGACCAATTTCCTAGTGCAACATTTAAATAACGAAATATCTCAGGCGAAAACAGATTATGAAGTACACCAAGAAAATGACGATGGAAATACAGCCCGGCCTTATGGCGCTGAATCAGGCGCGGATGATCAGAAGTTGCAACATTTAGCAGAAGTAGCAACAAGTAGTAGTCTGAAACCAGCTATAAACGTTGAGCGGCCGAGCATGGCTGGACAAGCGAATCAGCATAGCAAGACGAAATCCACTCCACGAAAGCGAACCAATCGCAATGGTGATACAGCTGTACGCTTAACAACAATCAAACAGAAATCATCTTCGACAATTTTTGACTTCCGGCCAAGAAATCGTACAAAACATAATGGTCGAAAACTAAAATTCGGCAATAAAGGAGAAAATGCGTCGCCTGTTTCAGGTTAGCTAGATTATTTTATATGCTTTAATCAATATTTGCTGCGATTAACTATGTAAGGGCGAGTTCCAATGAGGAACACTTCCAAATAGCAATTCATTGGGGTCTTCGGGAAACAAATTACGATCAACAAGAACGGTCAGAATTAAATTGATCATAGAAAAAAATGCTATCTGGTTTATGCCAAATGGTTTAATATCTGTGATTATGATAACATAAACTTTTAAACACTTTGCTATTTTAATAGCATTGTCATTGACATCTAAAATTTGAAATATTTTATCACACGCCACACAGAGTAAGAGCTATGTATGGAAATAAACTTTTGTATCCTGATATGTGGGGTAAGCTCGTTTTTTGCATTAGTTATGTAGAGTATCGTTTAATTTGTTTCAACTCGAAAGCCTCAAAATAAGCAGGCTCCGGCTCCGCACAGGTGGATGGATTTGGTCGACACTCGCCGAATTGTCAGCTAGTGAAATGGCTATGCTCGTTTTCGACCTTATTAATATAGTCTAAGTGACCAAAACTCATAATGAAGAAGCTCCAAATTTATGGTATTGCGCATGCCTTATATACACAGAGTACAACCAAATGTTTGTTATGAAGCACGTAAACATTTATTGTAAAATATGACGTTTAGCGAAAAATTACAATGTTTTCAAATGAAACTTTGATGTAAATCAAATGTAAGTTGTCGAACAATTGTCATCATTCAATTATTTTATGCAGAATATGAAGGCATTCCTGGAATCAAGTTGCGACCACGGTAAATTTAAGTAGCATTTATATGCATTCCAGTTAACGGTAAAATAAATATTTAAATGAAATTTATAATAATGCTCACGCTAAGCTTCTTAGTAGTAGTAGTAGTAGTAAATCGTTATTACCGGTCATTGGATGTTGCAGCTCGAAGGGTTTTGCAGCCGGAATTAAGTCCAACATAACGAGCCCAACCATTAAGGAATAGCCTGACTGCAACACCCTCTGCCAGCCTTATATAGACAATATAAAAAATACATAGATATAGTAAACATGACAATATCAACAGACCAGTAAATAAACGAAACATAAACCAAAAAAGGGGTAAATCCTCTTTCATTTCTGATTAAAGGTTTCGATCAAACTTCAGGAATTTTGATAAATCCACCTCATCAAGTAGTTTTTTTAAAATTGTCTGGACTGCTGGGGTCAAGTAATGGTCGATTCATTACCATGACTGGTAATTGGTTCCATGCATTCACGACTCGCACGCTCAGAAAATGAGCCAGAAAGTTGGTTTTGTGCTGTGGTTTCTTTATTATAAGATGATGACCTCTTGTGTAATTAACACAAGGCCGTTCGAAAAGATCCTTATATCCAGTAGAAAATTTTTTAATTGATTTAAAAACCACTAGTAAATCAGCGTGCAGACGTCTCAACTCCAAGGGCTTTAGGTTAAAATATTTGAGTCTATCTAAGTATGGGGTGTGCGGTAGGCCTGCTCGGGTGAAAATACGTCTAGTGAAGTATCTTTGAACAGTTTCCAGTTTATGAATGTTTCCTACTGCACATAGAGACCACGCAGGCGATGCATATTCTAAAATGGGAATTACATAACACATATACGCAGTCAATAGCACATGAACATTACAGTTTATAAAACAACGAAATAACATGTTAATAATGCGATAGGCCTTTTGACATATAATGTTGC